>CM024642.1:618316-670909 GCA_014182715.1 Eucalyptus cloeziana | reverse complement strand
TGTCCCTGTGTCAGCCTGTCTATAATCACCTCCTCAATTACTTGCTCTTTATGGACGACTCCGGAGAAGTAAAAGGATTTTATTATTCCTTGCGTGGTCAATAATCATATAGACATCATTATTGAGATCGAAGAGTTGGCACCACTGATCTCACGTAAGCCCTAAGCTTCAGTGAACTCGAATATTGCACCTGTGTGGTTGAACCCGCACGATACAAGTACTGCTTTCACATGCTCGCCAAAGTCGACTCCATTGCCGGTTTTATGTAGTCCACGTCATCCCCATGACCCTGAGCCACAGAGCACACATTATGCACAGTGCAAATCCATTTAAAAGAGCAAAGTTTTCAAACAAAAGGATCCTTAGGCAATAATCGAATCCCCGATAACAAAACACGAAAAACGAAAGTACAAGCAAATGAACCACTTGAAAACCACCAATATGGTGCTCGCTGAGCTGATAGCCACATTGCAAGAAGCATGAACTATAGAGTTTGCAATTGCAAGCTGCAACTTGCCATACTTTGAGGGGTAAACTTTCAAAAGAATTCGGGATGGAACTGCAACTCCTCAAATATCCAAGAGGGACAAATGCTAAAAAGTTTCCGATTCAGGTAAAACTTTCTTCATACTTTTAGAGTGAAAAGATTAATGGATCCAACCACATCAATAAGCTAGAATAAAGAGCATTAGCTTTCATCAACCATTATAAAAAAATGACACGAGCACATTCTTAGATCCCCATCATATGCCGGAAGAGGAGCTTTATTAGTTGCACCATCACAGCAAACATTTATTGGATACCCCCGACTGGACCACATTACACAATCATAATCAGAAATAGCTATTGGTAAAAGAAGAAACTATAAGTCGAGCTCTGGTCTTATTGCATGTTTTTTGACCCAGCGGCACCTATTGCCAGTTAAAGGTTTTGTGTGCTTCAATTCACCCCATTATAGATAAAGATGTGACAATAACCACAAATTAGCAAAATTTATATATTACTATTGCAAACGTAATGTGGTCAGCAACGCAAATTTTGGGAGATCTTTTATATACCAGTTGTCCACCGGAAGAATGTCCATCATCTGAGAAAGTCCCTTGAGAACCTCCCCAACCCCAGGTGAAAACTTTGCCATCTGCATAAATACAAGCCACAATGCTCGAAGCATCAGTTCCATATTGAGTTCCTAAAAAATCTCAGTCAAAGCAGCAATAAGTTTGTCTAAATGCTCTCAACTTCATAAATAAAAAGGTTTTGGCACAAAGGAAATTATAGTTAGGGAGTTCAGATCACATCCAGTTTTAATTTCATGACTTGAATGATCTCTTACCAGAGATAGCAGCTGTATGCTTCCAACCACAGGATACCTATAAGGACAAAAGTGACTAGCTTATACACATCTTCCTCTGAGACTTTCAATAGAACACTTCCGAATGTCTACTGAATGAGGTGATTGCCCACCTTGCTAACAGGAGATTTGACAAAAGGACCCTCGACTCTCTCAGGTAAATGGAAGACATCTGTTGACCTGTCCATAACAAGTAAAAAATCATTCCAATAAGAACCTGAGAATAGCAGCAGAAAAGAGAAGAGGTTTAATGCTGCATATGGATCTCAAAAGTCCTCCTTTTTGTTTGGAGGGTAATTAAAACAGACAGTAAGTCGCTTATACCCATTTCCCAAGCAGCCATTTTCATTTGAGCCCCATGTATAAAGCTCCCCACCACCTACAACATAAGCATGCAAATAAAGCACTAAGGTCACCTAAGATAATACATTGGATGAAGAAAGCAGATTCCATCTAATTAAGTCCAAAGAGTAGCCTCAGAATACTGGTTGTTGAGACTCTCAGTAAGAGTTTAATAACCTCAGCAGCTCGTTACTGATCAAAAGGCGACAAATCAAGAAAGAAGAAACATATAGAAAATCAACACAGCTACCAGAATTCTAATAATTTGTCTTCCTTAGACTGACTATAGAAGTTTCGAAACATCTTCTGCAACTTTTTCCCATTAATTGCCAATGTACACTTTAATTTGTTTCTCACCAATCATGATCACTCTACTCTAGAACGAGTTAACCATGGATAACTGTGTGAGCATATACCATTTTAGCAGATGGATGATTATCAGCAGTTGTCAGAAATAGATAATGCTTAAACCATAGATAGCCTGATTGATTTCTCATGTTACTTTGCAGTAACGAAATTTGAGTAGGGGAATCTCTTGATCCCTTTCCTACTTGTGTTCAGCAGGAATCTATCTTCCTTGCTGGCTTTAGCTGATTTATCCCCAAATCCAATCTTTATTGACCACCCCTCCTGTCCTAAAACCCTATCCTGAATTAGGGGGTCGAACCTTGATTCTGATTTAACCTGTTGGAATTTGGTCAACCATTTCATATGAGAATTCTTTTAAGAATAAAGATCTGCTAAGAAGACTTCTGCTGATCCTCCCGTTGAACTTCCAAAGACAATGATAAAGAATAGCACAAATCAAACATGATTAAAGATAAGTGGTTACATGTTATAACGCATGTGTGATAGCCACCGCAAGCAACTTCTCCAGAATATGGTAGCTCATCAATCATGGACGGAGTTGTTGCATTTTTATTGCCTCCAAATCCCTGATACATAAAATGACAGTCATTCAATTGCTAATTTAACCACACTCTGGTTGTTATGCCAAATGAAGCACTTACCAGTTTTTGTAAAGCTTTCTCACCAAATAAGAACACAGAGCCATTCTCTGCACAACTTGTGAATTGACTGGAGTTAATACTCAAAGGACAGAACAAAGTGTCTCAGATTGAACACCCACCCACCCACCCACACACACACACACAAAACAAAAGAAAAGCCTGGAAACTGAAGAATACCATCTATGCAAGCTGAATGCAGCAGCCCAGCAGCAATATTTTTTACCTAAAACATGAGAGAAATGAAGCCAAGAACCACAATGTGCATAAACATATAAATGAGAACATGATAAGCAGCATTTGCAGGTGAACACTACCTTCAACCCCTCAAGCTTCTTGATGAGCCTTGGTGTGTATTCACTGCATCAAGAAATAAGGTTAAAGAAAATGAGAAAAGGAATAGCATGGTCGAATAATCATACGGGATTTTACACTGGAGAAACCATCAGAAGTCATTTGACTTTCTCATAACAATAACAATATGTGCTTACCTTTTAGGATGCACTACATCTTAGGAAAAATCAAATACATAGGGAAACTAATTGCAGGTGGCTTAAACAATTAAAGCAGAGATACTGGGGGCATAAATAAGAAACTGTGATGGTGTCACCAAGAAAATATGAAACAGATCAAAGGATGGAGAAACCTTATGTTTTGATCTAGAAGGGCTGCTGAGAAAAAGATGCGAACTAGGATATGAGTTGATAAAACATATCACTTAGGGCTGTAGGTATGATATAATAACCACATTAAGCAGTATCACACTATAAAATGGGCTAGATCAAAGCAGCAGGAGGCCCAATTAGCCATGCCAAAAACTTCTTAAGGACTTTCATGGATTACATAGAGTACAAATTGGACAGACAGGTATGTACCCTGCCCTTCAAGCAGGTTAATTCAAGCGGCTGCTGTCAGGAGACTAATCTTTATCGTGGAGAGCTATTATACACTTTACTCAATGTCAGCAATGCTTTTACTCCCATTAAACTGTAATAGAATCTCTCATCATTTTTGTAATAGAACTAAAGTGCAAATTAACTCAAGATTGCAATTCACATATAGTGGACCAGTGCCAATGTCTATATTAAGATGTTATGGGATCAACACACGTCATAAAGGATAGGCGGTCCTTTATATAGCCAAACCAAAATTGTTTTGGAGAAAAAAAATGCAAAGCAGTGCTAATAATGATCTCCCAGTATCCGAAGAGTTTAAAAAGCCCAAAAGTGGAAGCTTCTCTAAGACCATAGATACCAACCAGCTGCTTCCTAGAAACCCGAAAATGCTAGATTCATGTCCATGACCAAGTCTGCCGGATTCTCCACCTCCCCAGCTCAAAGCATCACCTTCATCTGGCATTAACATAGGGGTGGGTGAGAGAGAGAAAGAGAGAGCAGGGATTTGGCAAAAAGGTTAAATTCCTACCTGTAACAGCAATTGAATGCTCCGAGCCCAAAGATGCCCTCTTTACAAACATTCCAGTCAAGCACTCCACTTTAGTGGGCACAGGGACAACCTTTTCAGATTCTGCACAAGTTCCGGAGAAAGGATGCTTGAGCAAGTTATCTAAGATTCACTTGACAAACACAACAAGTCAAGTTGCAGCTTAATGATCTGACCGTAACAAGATGATCAATAGAAACAGGCTTGTTTAGTTAAAAGGTGCCTGCTTGAAAACATTTTCACAATTGAGTAACACAGATCTTATCTTCCAAAACTATTAGTATTATCTTTGTAATTTTTCATTTTAATAATACCCAGGAACACGACATACAATCCCTGAATACTCAGATTATTTCCTTCTTTCAACAATACAAACAATATTGTAGATTATGAATATAGAATGAGTGCACGAAGCAGCTGCACGACGGGTCAATAGAAGATCAACTACAGGTAGAAACTGCTTCACTAAGTAGTTGCATTAACTGGGTAAAAGTTTCTACATCAACTGTGCCAGGCAAAATTCTGCACCAATTATGACAAACAAGCAAACATCAAGTCATCAACTAGGACATAAGGCCAAAAAAAATCTGAAACTGTAAAACTTGTTTGACTGATAAATATGTCATCTTTATCAAAGTTCCAAGGAGGACAGATGGCCAAAGAAGCTTGAGAACAAACAATTGAAATTATTATCATTAAAGTTACTCCTCATAAAAAAATCAATAAATTGTGCACAATTGATGACAACTCTATATTGTACTACAAGATGGAAATTTAGAAAATAGACTGAGTATCCATCAGTTGAATAATTAATCCCTCACAATCATAGTAGTTTATGAATCAGTTATTTAATAGCATTTTCTATTTCAGGAACTTACTTTTTCCAAGGCCAAGCTGTCCGCTTGAGTTATTCCCCCACATGTAGAGTTCTCCATCCACTGCCAAAGACCACACAAAGTATTAGCCAACTTACACAGAAAGGACTTTAATAGCATTTATAGCTTTATGTGATTTTCGCTAAAAAAATATAGAAGAAAATGAGAGATAAACATTCCATAGAGCAGGATAGATCCATTTTAGAGGACAAAGAAAAATGGAAAACCTCCTAATAGCATCTTCAAAAGTCCATCATTGACAAATGACGCAAAACTTAACCAAATATATGAAAATTGACTCTACACTGCTAAAAGGGAGCCACACATCTTTTAAGCTTCTCCTTGATACAATCAAACAAAGAGAGATAACCTTCCTATTGAACAGAAAAGTTCCCCCTAGGAAGCAAGTATTTCCAACTAGGCAACAGATCCAACGATATCAGGCCCGCCATTATGACAGAGACATGTAATCACATTATAGCAAACATCAACACAGCAATGCACTCCTTATGAAAAAACAGCTTCCTCCTAATTCAACTTTATAAGGTGAGATACAACCAACAATAATCATCCCTTCAAAAATGAAGCCACTAGCCAAAAAACCAACTCTTGAAATGCTGCACAAGAATGTAGAACAGAACCACATGGTACCTATCAATGTAGAAAAGAATGACTTGCCCTTGGACTTCAAAACACACCACAGAAGGCAACAACCAATCGCAGACATTAAAAAGAGAAAAGTTTACCTAATGCATCCTAAATAAAAAACAAAGCGCATATATCACCAGAAAAAAGAACAATGTAGGGCAGATTGGTTATAAGAGACATCAAAACAGATGGTCCAAAAGATGAGCTTAGCTTGTCCAATAAAAGATTGCAGCAAAGGTAAAACCAATTCACTGAAATTTGGACCAAAAAATTGCTCCTGCCAGGAGATTAGAAAGCTGCAACATCCAATACCATAAATTTTCCTCCCAGTCACATATGTCATTTGCTCCACTAGAATGGGTATCTTCTTGGAATTCTGATAAGACCAAGTCATGTATACACTTTCAGCCACCTTATGTTCACATAATAAGTGCCAGAGCGAGAGACATGATTGCACCAGAATAATTGTTTACCATTATCTCTTCTTTTCTTGAAGAAAGAATTTACCACATTGTACAAATAAACTCTCCTAACACAGACCAACCACATCAAGACAATTCCATTGCAGTTCTGCTCCCAAAGATTACTTACTTTATCCAGAAAAGCCATATTCGACCATCAACTTCCATTTCGTCAGATCCATAATAAAAATGCCTGATTGATTGGTTCTCATCCTTTATTATCAAGTGAAAGTTCAAAAGACCTCTAAAATCCAACGGAATCATGTTTCTGAGAAAGATCAATCTGGGAATTCTAAGTCTTGGAACAGAGGATGGACCACTGCTTCCCCATGATAGGAACCAAAAGTTGGATCTTCAGCTTGCAAGTCAAATGCCCTTTACGCCTTCTACTTTATCATGTGATGTAGAATTAAATCTTCCCAACCCTCCCAACCACCCAGAACATTCCCACACATAGATGATAATAAGGACTGTATAAAATATGTTCTCATACATCCTGAGGAAATATCACAGTAGGACTAACTCCTCACCCGTGATGGCACAAGAGTGATGGTAGCCGGCAGATATTTCAACAATTTCTTCAGGCAGTCCAGAAACTTCTACAGGCTCCTGCAAGGATCCAAAGATGTACTAATGAATAAATTTATTCATGATATCCACAAGAACCTTAACAGTTTACACTCCAACTAAGTGCATTTAGGATAACTTCATGAACTCCCATAAGATGATCTAAAACTGAAGTTGAGAAAGCCTAAAAAATCTCAAACATTAAATAGCAATACTTCTAAGCAAAGACTACTCCATACTTTTAGTTTCTTCCACTTTTTGCCAAAGAAAGAATTATGATGAATCTACAATAATAAAGAAAAAGATGACTACAAAATAAAATCAAGTGAAAAGTGTGCTAGCCTACCTGACACTACAAAGTGACATAAATACAATGCACTTTCATGCTGCTTCTTAAGAAAATAACATGATGACAAAATCATCTACTACTATGCATGAATTTTGTATAGCCATGCCACATCAAAAGCAAATATATCACCTTCCATAAAGATGGATTGCAAGACTAAAATGGACTATTCATTACAGCTCAGTTTGAAGTTTATATCATACTCAACATAACCAGGGTACCCCCCCACAGCCTATCCCCACATCTTAACCAGGAAAACATCACCCCACCTGAAGAATAAATATGAACCCTGTAAGAAGGAATGCCTGAATAAAGTTCATGTTGTGACCCAGTACATGGTGCTTTGGTTGGAATCAATTTATCCCCATCAGCTAGGTAGCATGGGGCGAGGTAGAATTACAATAACTAGGGCCCGAGGTGTATCTGTATACATATGGAATCAATTATTGTATCTTGCAGATTGACAAGCTATCAACAGGAACATAAGGTTTCTAGTCAAATGAAGGATTTCATGTGTGTGTGTGGGTCTATATGTGTGTGTGTGTAAGACACACCGAAGCAGACACAGACACAGGGTTACAATATGCATCAATAGATGGGAAGAGAAAACTTGCATCCGATAACTGCCAAGGACAAAAGACGTCATGGTTTGAGAAGAGTGTACCATTTCCTCTCAAATATCAACCAAAAGAATCTAACTAATAAAATAGCATAAAAAAACTAAAATTTAAAAACAATAAATGGCATCAGATTGTATGATAAAATTATATATTTGGACCAAAGGATGCACTAAGGACAAGGTGAAGAGGATCATACAGTAGTATACATTTTATCATCTGAAATTCCAAGCTGTCCATGATCATTCAGACCAGTTGCATAAACTTGCCCAGATTCTGTTACATAATAGAGTCATTAATGAGCATCTATTGAAAACAACACAAATTCCACAAACTTTGCAAGGTATTTTGAGATAACTAACTTTTAGTCTCCTAAAACTGGACTTTAAGGAACAACAAGACAAAATAGCAAGAGTGTTTAAAAACCACAAGAAAGTGCTACCAAATGAATCCTCCAATCAAGACGATGAATAGTACAGCCAAGTTCTGTCACCATTGCTGCAATTACGATAAAAAACTCTCTTTCTAGACAAAGAAATTTCAACAAGTAAAGAGGCTCCATGGGATTGCTTTTCCAAAAATATTGCTGCAGGATCCTTTTCTTGCAGCAAAAACAACCTTTATGTTTGGCATGAAAAGCAAGAACTTGAGCGCAAAGAAATAGCTCACTGATCCAGTAAGATATTTCTGCTCGCAGATTGATCTCCATCTTGTCAATGCAGTTTGCGAAGGCTAGCCATCTTATCTTTATAAATTCAAGGATTGTATACTTTTCTCACCCACCTCTCTTTCATCATGACAACAGATGTACATCAATTTCCGCGGTCATACCAGGGTCATCGCTTCAGCTATCTTAGCTTGAAGGTTCGAATTCACGCTTCTCTACTGGATCGCTCCTCATTCAATAACCCACTCGTTGCTAACAAGTACACAACTCAGACTTCAAATTTTTCAAACCCGAAAACAGCATCATCAAACTAAAAATTCAAAATTGATGATCAAGAGAAATTAGAACGGCGAACCCACAAAACTCCTACAGCGGAAACATCGAAAAGGAGTGGAGACAGTGAAACCTGTCAGGAAGAGCGTGTGAGCACCGCCGCAAGCGATGGACTTGAGACTTTGTTGCTTAAAACCTGAGAAAGCGACGGGCTTTGGCCTCCATTGCGACTCCAGATCGCCGTGCCCCAACCTCCCGTAATCCCCGTTCCCCCACACCGCGGCGAACCTCCCTCCGCCGGACGGCTCGACGGATGACGCCGACGACGACGACGACCGCCACCTCCTGATCGCGCGGCTCGCGATTCCGCTCGTCGCCTTAGAATTCCCGATTCTGCTCCACATTTGGCCTCCGCTTCGACGACCCAGTTCAGCGTACACGTCGCGAATTCAATTCACAATGCTGCATCGATTCCGCAAAGCGTACGATGCGTCTAGAGAGAGAGAGAGAGAGAGAGAGAGAGACAGCGAGTGGCTTCGAGCGAGCCAACGTAAGACCATGGCCTGCAGGAGTTCGGTGGAAGCTGGCAAAGTCGGTTTCTTCTTTTATAACTTTTTAGACCACAGTCCCCTCATTTTTTGGCTATTTTCACTTTAACCCTTGCTTTGACAAAATCTATCCAAGTTGGTCCCAATTTTGGAAACCGGAGCTTACATATCTTTCGCATTCGCCGTTCAAAATTAGAAGAGGAGAACGTCCAAATAACCAAAAATAATTAATAGATTGACAATCTATGGAATTATGAACATTATAAAGAGTCAAACGATACTTCGAACTTGGAATGAGCACGAAGAAATTAATAATATTTCTTTATTTTTTGAGTAGTTTTGTCCGATTGATTGCTCAAAATCTTTAGTCTCCATCCGGACCAAATAAAAAAAAACGAGATCATTAAAGATGTAAATTCTAATAAGGGAACTACCAAATCCAATCACACATCCTCATCATTTTGATTATATGGGCTTTCATATCATAATAAGTAGCACATGTGGTTACTATGCCATTTATCATGTACCAAGATGGAATGTTCTTTGATAATTGTAACAAGGAACTATGCTACCTATACACATTATATTCATTGGACTAACAGTTGACCAAAGTCAATCCCATTTATCTGTTCACCTTCAATGCACCTACCGAGCTACCACAAAGAAAAATAACACAACACCTGACAAGGTTTTAATGTCTCTCGACGTGCCCCTTCTCATAGAGTCACGAAAGTATATATGAAAGCTACTATTGGCCTTTGGTATGTACAAAGGGGAGCTTCTACATTCGCGGATTATCTGTAATCAAGATGATTAGTGCAGCTCGAAGCATAGGTGATAGATTGACAGTGATTATCAACTCCAGAAAAGTCCTAATTCATATTGGATAGACTTAAATCGCTTTTGAGTCAAGAAATTACTAGATATCTAGAAAGTTACAAATTGTCAAACAGTGTGCATAGCAAATCGTCGTTCCTAGGTTTTTTTTTTTTTTTTTTTTTTAGTTTGGAATCATTGTGTTGAAAAGGATAAGTCAATTTCCGTTTGGTATAGGCCATGCTTGTACGAGAGGCCATCTGTTATACATTTTAATGAATTGTGAATGTGACACAAATTACTTTGTGTCTTTCTCTGTTTTTTTTTTTTCCTTTTTTTCTCATTTGTTTCTTTGGTTCGAGTGTTGGCTGAAGAAATTTCGAAGGACATTCAAAGTCCTCTGATGGCTGAGTCCAATGCCTCCTCAAACTCAAAGGTTCAAATTCTAAGGTAACACACATTTTCCCTAGTTTTTAATTTTTCAGTTTGTTCAGTATAGGCCATACTTGCATGAAAGGCCATCTGCTATGCACTTTAATGAATTGTGAATGCAAAACAGATTATTTTGCGTCTTTCTCTGTTTTTCTTCCCCTTTCTCATATATTTCTTTGGTTCGAGTGCAAGCTGAAGAAATTTCGGAGGACATTCAAAGTCCTTCGATGGTAAGTCCAATGCCTCCTCAAACTTAGGGGTTAGGTTCAGATTGTAACGTAAGACACATTTTCACTAGGTTCTAATTTTTCAGTTTGTTCGGCATAGGCCATGCTTGTATGAGAGGCCATCAGCTATGCACTTTAATGAATTGTGAATACGAGACAGATTACTTTGTGTCTTTCTCTATTTTTTCCTCATTTTTCTCATGTGTTTCTTTGATTCGAGGGCAGGCTGAAGAAATTTTGGAGGACATTCGAGCTCCTCTGATGGCGAGTCCAATGCCTCCTCAAACTCAAGGTTTGGGTTCAGATTGTAAGGTAACACAAATTTTTACTAGGATTTAATTTTTCAATTTGTTCGGTATAGGCCATGCTTGTACGAGAGGCCATTTGTTGTGCACTTTAATGAATTGTGAAGACGAGACAGATTACTTTGCGTCTTTCTCTATTTTTCCCCTTTTTTTATTTGTTTCTTTGGTTCTAGTGCAGGCTAAAGAAATATCGGAGGACATTCAAAGTCCTCCGACGTCGAGTCCAGTGCCCATAATACCGAAATTCCAAGGACTAAAAAGGAGAAGTCAACTTTCTCAAACTTAAAGTTTCGGTTCAGGTAAAGGGAAATCTCTATTTTGTTGTGATTTAGTGTAGCTCTAGGCCGGTCTCGATTGTTTCATTTATTTTCTTTGTTCAATTTAAAATCAATAAAAAAAAATGCATTTTATATGGCATTGAAGGGATGCAATTCTTGCGTATCCCTTGGATAGTGTTTAGGGACGACTTACTCTATTACATTGATTTCATTTGTCTTGAAGCTCCTTTCTGCGTCTTCTCCTCTGCTCGCTCTCTTTCAAATTTTACTCTAGATCCGACGACCATGTCCGGACAACCGCTCGCCGTTGTCCTACTTCTACGTTTGGTCACTGCTGCACCAATGAGTTTAAATTTCTATCTGAACTTTGCTCGGACATCGTTTTGTAGCACCTCTGTTTTGTCCTGACGCTCGCCAATACTTGTTCATGCCCCTTGACCACCACCAATACAGCGGCGAATTTCCACTGACACCACCAACCACTAGATGAGAATTAGCAGTCTCGGTAGTGCCCCAAACATTTTAAATCAGTCCGTCAATCATTCTTTTAAAATTTTCCCACTTCAATTATTTGAAATATCAACCCAACTTTACTTGTTTAATTTTATTGTTCTTTGTTGATGTTCCCAACCTAAACTCATCAACACGGAATCTTCTAAACCCAAACCCTAGACCCTAAACCAACTAGCAGCATCCAAAATGAACAAACAACGATTTGCTCAATTCGAACATTTGTGTGAACATGTAAGAATGTGTCACAAATTGATTGATTGAGTGCTCCCTAACTTATGGGTTTGTGTATAGGGACGACTTGCTCTATTCCATTGATTTCATTGGTCTTGAAGCTCCTTTTGATATGATTTGGTCTTTGCCTTATGTTTTGCTTTGAAGAACTGGTTCTGACATTGCCATCTTTATTTTAATACCAAGATCTTTACTCAATATGGTCCTGGTTTGAGAAATCCAAGGATTGAAAAGGAGAAGTCAGTTTCCTCAAACTCAGCATTCAGGTTCAGATAGATGGATATCTCTATTGTGTTGTGATTTAGCATAGCTCTACCCGGTCTCGATTGTTTCGTTTATTTTCTCAGTTCAATTTAAGTGTTAGCACAAATAAGCTGCTTTGTGTGGCATTAAAGGGATGCAATTCTTGTGTATCGCCTTTGATATCTATTGGTGTTTAGGGATGACTTGCTCTGTTGCATTGATTTCATTTGTCTTGAATCTCCTTTCTGTGTCTTCTCCCCCACTCGCTCTCTTTCAAATTCACTCCAGATCCGATGACCAGTCTGGACAATCGCTCGCCTTTGCCTTACCTCAACATTTGGTCATCACTACACCAATGAGTTTCAATTTCTATCCGCACTTTTCCTGGACATCGTTTTGTAGCATCTCTATTTTGCCCTAACGCTCGCCAATACTTGTTTGTGCCTCATCGGCCACCACCAATACAGCGGCAAATTTCTAGTAACACCAACAACCACTAGATGAGATTTAGCAGTCTCGGCGACGCTCCAATGCTTTAAATCAGTCTGTGCCACTGTGACTTAGCCATTTAAACGATTGCCTTGCCATTTCAAACCCACCTTCACCTTGCTTTGTCATTTGAACGATTGCTCTGCCAATTGCATTTTTTGACTAATTAGGTCATAAGCTTTCCGTAAACGCAAAAATCGAGTAAATAGAATGTCGCACGAAAAGGTTATGACTAGTTAAAGTATGCCCAAATTTTGATAAAAACTTGTGGAAATATCATTCTTTTAAAGCTTTCCCAATTCAATTATTTGAAATATCAACCGAAATTTACTTGTTTGATTTTATTGTTCTTTGTTGATGTCCCCAACCTAAACTCATCAACACGGAATCTTCTAAACCCAAACCCTAGACCCTAAACCAACTAGCAACATTCGAAATGAACAGATAACGATTTGTGATGAAATGTAACGACTTGCTGATTTCGTGTAGAATCTTTTGAGGATGTGATAAGGTTGTCACAAGACCACACCTAAAAGGTTTTAGGGCTTATAACTTTCGAACTATGTGATTAATGTTAGACATAAAATTCATGATGCGGAAGCCAGGATCAATTAAAGACAAACCTCCGGCCATTTTCTTGTTTACGTTCGTCGGAAAAAAAAACCTGAAAACGAAGAAATATTGTGCATACACTACTAACCCAATTCCCTCACGTACTGATGGTATATTCTAAATGAGAGGGTTTGTGTTAGACCAATGAACATACGTTCCTTTTTATACACTGTCTCCCATCAAGACGGTTATCAAATGGGCGGTTGTCACGAAAGGGTACGAAGCGTGGAAAAACTTTATGTCGAATAGTCACAACTTTAAAAGAAAAAGTAGGTGCAAATGTGGGATCACAAAAAAATAAATAACATTCTCCCACTTGATCCCATCATTTTCATCATACGGATTATCCAACTAATTCCACAAAAACTTTATGCTTAAAGAAAAGAAACAGAACACATAGATCATGGCGACATGTTCTCTAAGAGCGAGTAATATCTTCCATGTATCACAATGCATCTTATTTCTTTAATGTCAGCCTATATGTGACAACATATCTTAATGAATAAACCCCATGTTTATTCCAGAACCAAGGATAAATGTTATTCTCATAAACAACAAAATGTGTACACCAAAATTGAGAATCAACATTACAACTGAATAAGAGTTTCATACAACAAAAAAATCGTTCATATGACGACAAATCACATGATGGGACCTATTCCCATACTAGTTACATGATCCTTATACTTCATTGGTGGCATGCCTTTAGTTAAAGGATTGGCTATCATCAATTCAGTGCTAACGTGTTCAATGACCACTTTATTCTCCTTAACACGTTTCCTTATGGCTAAATACTTAATGTTGATATGCTTACTTCGACTGCCACTTCTGGCATTTTTAGCCATAAAAACCGCAGCTGAATTATCACAATATATTCTTAATGGCCTAGAAATAGAGTCAACAATTCTAAACCCAGCAATGAAACTCTTCAACCATACACCATGCAAGGTAGCCTCAAAACAAGAAACGAACTCAGCCTCCATAGTGGAAGTAGCAGTCAAAGTCTGCTTGGCACTTCTCCATGACACGGCTCCGCCAGCTAACATAAAAATGTATCCAGATGTTGATTTTCGTGAATCAACACAACCCGCGAAGTCTGCATCCGAATAACCGACCACTTCCAATTTGTCAGTCCGTCTATACATAAGCATGTAGTCTTTGGTACCTTGAAGGTATCTCATGACTTTCTTTGCAGCTCTCCAGTGCTCTAAACCTAGATTACTCTGATATCTTTACAACATTCCCACAGCAAAAGCGATGTCAGGTCGAGTGCAAACCTGAGCATACATCAAGCTTCCAACAGCAGAAGCATATGGAATGTTGTAAATTTGTTCCATTTCTAGATCGTTCTTCGGGCATTGGTTCAAATTGAACTTGTCACCCTTCACAATGGGTGCTATACTTGGTGAACAATCTTTTATCCGAAATCTCTCTAAGACCTTATTGATATAGGATTCTTGAGATAGTCCTAAAATACCTCCTAAAATACCTCGAGGTCTATCTCTATGAATCTTAATGCCAATGACATAAGATGCCTCACCCATATCCTTCATATCAAAACTCTTAGAGAGAAATTATTTCACCTCATGTAGCAACCCCTTATCATTGGTTGCAAGTAGTATATCATCCACATACAGTACAAGGAAACAAATTTTGCTCCCACTAACCTTATGGTATATACATTGATCTATGACATTCTCTACAAAACCAAATGAAGAGATGACATCATGGAACCTTAAGTACCATTGGCGAGAGGCTTGTTTCAAGCCATATATAGATTTCTTAAGCTTGCACACCAAATGCTCACCTTTACTAGAGGGGAATCCTTTAGGTTGTTTCATGTAAACCTCTTCCTCTAGTTCTCCATTGAGGAACGCCGTTTTCACATCCATCTAATGTAATTCCATATCAAAATGGGCAACCAATGCCAAAACAATACGAAGAGAATCTTTCTTAGATACAGGAGAAAAGGTCTCTGTGTAATCGATTCCTTCCTTTTGAGTGAATCATTTGGCAACGAGTCTAGTTTTATATCTTTCAATGTTATCTAATGAATCCTTCTTAGTTTTGAAGACCCATTTACAACCAATGGCCTTCGCACCATCAGGTAACTCAACCAAATCCCAGACTTTGTTAAATGCCATAGAACTCATCTCTTCCTTCATGGCATTGTACCACAAATCGGATTTATCACTATCCATGGCTTGTGAAAACGTTTCGGGATCATTCTCAGCTCCAATATTGTAGTTAGACTCTTGTAAATACACAATATAATCACTAGGAATTGCCGATTTCCTTATTCTAGCAGATCTTCTCAATGTTGAATCAACATTCTCTTGAGGAGCGTGTTGTTCAACTGGTTGTTCAACAGTTTCTGGTAATTGCTGAACAACTAGATCTACTAGATCAATATCAGCAGGTTGTGGAACTTCAACGATTGGTTGTTCAATAGCCGGTTGAATTGAATGGGCATTATGAGCAACAACCAACCTTAAACTTGAGGTGGAAGGTTGAGTATCTGTATGATCTTTCTTAGTATCAAGGTCCTTCGATTGATCGCTCCCACTAATCAAGTCATTTTCAAGAAATTCAGCATTTCTTGATTCCACAATCCTAGTGGTATGAGATGGACAATAAAACCTGTATCCCTTAGATCTTTCGGCATATCCAATGAAATACCCACTTATGGTCCTTGGGTCCAATTTCTTTTATTGTGGATTATAAACTCTCACTTCAGACGGGCATCCCCAAACGCGCACATGATGCAAACTCGGTTTCTAACCCTTAAATAACTCAAAAGGTGTCTTTGGGACAGCCTTGGTCGGAACTCAATTTAATATTGCACTGCCGTCTTAAGTACTTCAATCCACAAGGATTTAGGAAGTTTGGAGCTGCTAAGCATACTACGCACCATGTTCAACAAAGTCCGGTTTCTTCTTTCCGCTACGCCGTTTTGGTCTGGAGAACCAGGCATAGTATATTGGGCAACTATCCCATGCTCTTGAAGAAACCTTGCAAATGGACCGGGTGCTTGTCCATCTTCAGTGTATCTATCATAGAATTCTTCACCTCTATCTGATCTCACAATCTTAATTTGCTTACCGCATTGTTTCTCTACTTCCGCCTTAAATACCTTAAAGGCATCTAATGCTTCATACTTATTATGAATCAAATAGAGATACATGTAACGTGAGTAATCATGTATGAAAGAGATGAAGTATTTCTGACCACATGAGTCCATATCCGGACTACAAATATCCGTATGTATGATTTCTAATATTTCTGTACTCCTCTTGGCACCTTTCTTCGTCTTGTTGGTCTGCTTTCCCTTTATGCAGTCCACACAAGTATCACAATCAGTAAAATCTAAAGTACTAAGTACTCCATCATTTACTAATCGCTTAATTCTTTTTATGGAGATATGTCACAATCTCCGGTGCCACAACATAGAGGAATGTTCTTTCACAACACATCGTTTCATACCAGCTTTATCATGAACATGCATTGTATCATAATAGGCATTGTCTTGTAAATTAATTCGAAAAAGACCATCAGACAAAGTACCACTCCCAACAATTTCAGATTTAAATGATAAACAGAAGTTTGAATGTGAAAAGTTAAAAGAGTATCCCAAATGTACAAGTCTTGAAACTGAAATTAAGTTTCTAGAAAAACTAGGAACATAAAATATCATTTTTCCAAATTTAAAACAAAACCACTATTGAGAACTAGTCTACATGTCCCAATAGCTTCCACATGCGAACGCATCTTATTTCCTGAATAGATGCTTTGTTCACTTCCCACTGGCTTCCTGTGGTTTTGAAAACCCCACAAGGAATTTGAAATGTGGATTGTAGATCCATAATCAATCCACCAATTGTTGTGATTTACATCAGTCATATTAAATTCATAACAAACACAAGAGATTGGATTACCTTTCTTCTCAAGCCAAGCCTTAAATTTGACACAATCCTTCTTTATATGCCCCTTTTGTTTACAAAAGAAACATTTGGATTCTTTCTTAATGTCAGCTTGGGGAGGTATTTTACCTTTTCCCTTATGCTTGCCATGGCCCTTATGCTTTCCTTGTGTTGCCAAATGAGCACTTTCTTCCAATTCCATAATCAGTCTTTCTTCCTCTTGAACACACATGGTCATGAGTTCATTAATTGACCATTTATTCTTATGTGTGTTGTAAGAGATCTTGAAAGGTGCATACTGTTGTGGGAGAGTGTTCAGAATATAATACACAAGAAAGAATTCAGATATCTCAACCTCAAGGTTCTTAAGTTGAGCTGTTATTTTCCTCATTTGCATGATGTGCTCACGCACACCTCTAATACTAGTGAGCTTCAATGATGAAAACTTCATAATTAGGGTCATGGCATACGCCTTCTCAGAACTCTCAAACTGTGCATCAATGGCCTCCAATAAGGCCTTAGCATTGCTATGCTGAGCAACCGAATCACGAATACTAGGAGATATCTTAGCTTTTATAAACATGGCACAAACGCAGTTGGACCGCTCCCATTGGTTATAAAGAGCTATCTCAGCTGGAGTGCTCGAATCAGTAGAAATAGGTGGTTCATCTTTCCTTATAGCATAATCAATGTCCATCCACCACAATTGAAGAAGAACTAACTCCTTCCAAACTTTATAGTTCTCACCATTCAGTATGGGAACATCAAACTTAAATTCAGAGAAATTAACAAGTTGCGAAACTGAATATCAAATAATCATGCTTATGTCACAAATTTGAGGCAAATATACATAAATCATGTTTTACCAATGTAAACATGTCACAATATGAATCACATAACATAAAAACTACCTGTGGGCTAAGTTTTTAATTTAAATATATTCATAATTACATCATGAAGAAACTACCATATTATATACCTTTTCTTAATCCCTGTGGGTAAATTAAGAAAAATAATATGATATTTCATCCTAATTAATCATATTAATACAATGAAAATTCTTGTTGGATAAAATTCATCATATTAATATAATTAATTACAATTAATGTACATTTCTGAATATGATCCAGAAGCTCTTAATATATAATTTAATTAATTATAGATGCCGTGGCTACTCTCTAATTAATTAAATATATGAATCATTGGACATTTAATTTCATGCATAAAATATTCATAAAAATGCATGAAATGACATAATAATTAATAAATGTACCAAGGGCAGAACAGTAAATAAATTGGGCAAGGGCAGGATTGCAAAAACATGAAAAATTTGAGGCAAAATCGTAAAAGGAGCCGCGGGGGTCAAACGACAGGCGCCTGCCAAGCACGCGCCTGTTTCCGCATCAAGCGCGTGGTCCACACATGCGTAGACCAACGCCCAGGCGCGTGCAACGCCTGCAACTACCGGGCAGTTACGCGCGCGTGGGCCCCACGCGCCAACAGTTGGCGCACTTGTGAAGGCAGGTGGCGCGTGGGTTCCACGCGCCTGCAACTGCAGCGCGTGCGTGGACCCCACGCGCCTTCTTCCCCGCGCGACCGAAACCATTTCTTCGTCATTTTTCGCCAGTTTTCGCCGTTTTCAGCCACGATTTCGCCACCGTTTCTTCTCCAGCAGCCCATCCCAAACACAAATAAATAATGGGTTTTGAAGAGCATGCCGGCATGACCACATGGGTTCAAATTTCGGCGAAAATGATGAAGAAATTAGCCTCAAACCAAACGAAAAACTCCAAAAACGCAAATCTTCAACCACATGACTTCCGCCGCCAATTAGCCTCCGGTGAACACCGATATACCGGAAAAACTCATGGCTAATGATCCTCATGGCGGTGCAACCGTATGGGTCCGAAATCAAGAGGTGGGTCGCCGGATTTTACCCGGAATTTGCGAGTTTCTCTCTTGGCCTCAAAATCTGAAGTACTGTTCATGTTCTAAAAGCCCGAAAATACGCCAAAAATTCAACAAAAACAAGGCAGAGGCACTAAACATGCTCGATACCAAATGTTAGACATAAAATTCATGATGCGGAAGCCAGGATCAATTAAAGACAAACCTCCGGCCATTGTTCTTATTTACGTTCGTCGGAAAAAAAAAAAACCTGAAAACGAAGAAATATTGGGCATACATTACTAACCCAATTCCCTCACGTACTGATGGTGTATTCTAAATGAGAGAGTTTGTATTAGACCTTGTCATCACCCGTCAGAAATGAACGTACGTTCCTTTTTATACACCGTCTCCCATCAAGACGGTTACCAAATGGGCGGTTGTCACGAAAGGGTACAAAGCGTGGAAAAACTTCATGTCGAATAGTCACAACTTTAAAAGAAAAAGTAGGTGCAAATGTAGGATCACAAAAAATAAATAACAATTACCAAAAAAAATTTTGCATTTTTTCTAATCTGAGTGATTCTAGAGGGATATTCTTGATCCGATGACAAGACTGATGATGTGAGGCAGGTCAATATGAATCATCTGCAGAACACGTTTAAATATGATGGTGGTGCTCCCCTGCTACGCAGGTCCCCTTGAAAAATTGCCAAGATAGACTAATGTTTCAATGAATTACTGGTGGAGGCGATACACTGCTCTTTTTGTGCAATACCACGGTACTGCTCTGAGCATTGCCAGCTAAAAGCAGGACATCGATCAAGAAACAACATAGAAGATGTTGGCCTTCATGTAGAAGTTCCTAGAGAGATTGAAAATCCTATCAAGAAAAAGTTAGTTCTGAAAACGGGGAAGAGCAAATTCTTGAGCACTTTCCAGAACACAGACATAAATGCCTGGAGATAAAAAGCTTTGGTATCTCATGACCGAAATTAAATTGTCCAATCCTTGAACTTTTTTACATTATCACGAGCTGCGTGAGCACCTCATGGATGTTTTTAATTGCAGGATCTTTCTTATGGTTACACTGAATTGGCGGTGGAAGTTAAACTGTAACTGTGTAAAAACGCAATTGTACTACTTTTTTTTTCTCGTCTTCTGCGATCTCACAGCCTTGGCCTTCGAGTAAATCCTTATTTTGTATCTCAGGTCTCTCTCTCTCTCTCTCAACACGTGCACGCAGGCATTTGTATTCGTGCAATCATAAGCTCGCATGGACACTGGGATGCGTGAGCACACTTTGGGGCGCCCTGTGACATGAGAAAGATGAATGTTCCTGCCTGTTTCTCCTTCTTCACTCATGCAACTAACACTACTACGTCCTTCCAGGTGCAGTTGGGAATTTTATATACTTCTATCCGGTGACTAATGCTTCGCACCCATTTTGTAGATGCAGATTATCATTATCATGTGTCAAATAAGGCTTAGTTCTATGGCTATCATCCGGATGAAATCTAGTGATCCCAATGCTCAGCAAGGTCCTCAAAGAAAATTTTCATCTAATGGAGGTGCTTCAGCTATTATAACAGAATAGGTTTCTCCTAATAGTACGCTCTTTCTTCAAGCCTAAGCATTTCTAATGAAATGTCATTGGAGGTATTTTTACTATCTTTTTTTCGCCTATTTATTTCCAAGCAGTATATCACTTTTCCTGTAACAAAGTAGAATAAGTCCCTCCGATGTTATATGGTCCACTTTGGTAAGTATTATGTAGGTCAGCGTTGGTCAAGCTTTTTTTTTTCTTATGTGGTCTGAATATTCAAGAAATAGGAACAAGGGAATGTCGACGCCGATCTTTTGAGTGTACTTTTTTTTATTTTCCAAAATTTAACAATGGAAAATATTATTCTAAATTGAAATAATGAGAAAAAAAATCAAATGATTTAATCCGTCCGTTTGTATTATTTATATATATTTTGAAGGATTTCAAATGTTCGTGTTCAATTATGAATAAATATTGAATACCAGATCCAATAAAAAAAAATACATAAAGAAAACACAATTCGCCTCAAGCAAGAGCCTTTTTGGTTTGAGACAAGTTATTGGAAGTCTTTGGGAATCACTTAAATTATTGAACTGGGGAAAAAAGGTAAGAAAAGGAAGAACAAGTTTGTCAAACTGCTCTTGGCAATAACATTGGTCTAGTGAATCTCAAAACGATTCCCGAGTCCCTTTCATGGTCTCACTTTTAATTTTTTGCTTAAATATATAACCATTTTTTTATATATATTTTTAGTTCTTTTAGTTAATGTCGAAAGGTCCGATGTCATGGCCATGCATATATTTTAACACCAGTATATATATATATATACTATCCCATGAAATTCATTCGTTCAACTTAAGTTGCTGGATGGTTATGCAAGTCACACCTCCTCTGTTTCACCCCTGCAAACAGAGATCCAAGCAGTCAGTCTAACACTCCAATATTTGCTCGACAAAGGATGGAATCAGCATCATCTCCTACTTGAATCCAACTGTCTCACTGTGGTAGAAGCAATCAACGATCCCAGTCGCATTCCATGGATGCACGAGCTCTCTCTTTGCCGAGGCGGCGGCGCTGCTCTTTCGTTTCCCTAACCTGTGAATACGCTACTGCCGAAGGGAGATGAACTTTGTTGCCGACTGGGCCGCAAAGGCCCACGCCCATCATCTGCTCCCTTTCAACTGGGCCGAGTCCCCCCCCTCCTGCTCTTTTCGATCTAATTTGTACTGAAGCGGTGAACTCGTGCTTTTTTGCTGATCGTATATGAAAGTTACGTTTCTGACCCAAAAAAAAAAAAAAACACTTTTCCAATCGAATTAGAATTGCATCTACTCGGCTCATCTATTTATTTTTTCCCGATTAAGGAAATCCACCTCTTCTTCTTTTTAGCCAAAGGAGACTCTCCTTGTGAGTTGCAAAGTTCTGCTTCTCCCTGGTTTGCGTTTTCCTTCATGAGTACCTAAAGTTGGGTTCTTTTCTAGATAATTTAAATTATTTTCACACTTTGCATGGCAAGAACGATGAGCAATGTCTAATTGGTTCCGTTCTTAGTTTGGTTGTCACAATCGACATGATTGGAACACTAATGAACAAGCTCAAAATAATTATCTTTGAACATGGGCACCTATAAAATAATCGAATGCAAGTCATACGGTAATAAAGAGTTCATTGGCAAGATGCTAGGCATGTCACACGTTTATCAATTACCAACACTTTTTAAAATAGATTTGTTATTATTTGAACCTTTAAATTTACCAACTGTTCCAAATATTTAACAGCATTAATTTCTCAAGGTTACACTTGCCAATTTTTATCAGATTTTTCCAAGTTACCATGTGAATGATTTACCAATACTTAATTTAATCAGCTATCAACATGTTAAACTCATCAAATAAGATTAGTTAATATCGTATGAAAGTTAATAGCTTCATATATGGTTCGTGATGATAACCCTAAACTCCAAACTGATACACATGTAATAAATTTTCTTCAAACTAATTTTTTTATTACTAAAAACCCTAAATCGGTGCATCTGTGATAAATTTACCCTCCGTTAACTTCCGTTAAATTTTACGTTTAATTTTTTTTTTTGTGGATGACACATGGTGCCGTGGTAAGATGACGTGGCAAGTCCATGTGAAAATCCTTAGAGTTAATACCACAAAAAAACCTAAAATTGGTACGGTCAATTTTTCACAGGTATATCAGTTACGCAATCTGAGTGACTCTTCTAAAGCTTCTCAAATACATGAGAAGAAATACAATCTTATTGAGTGTCACTTTTGTAATAAAATTGGACACTTGATGAAAGATTACTTAAAGCGTAAAGCTTGATTTGAAAAGAATGGTAAGGCTTATGCTTTAGCGTGTTTTGAATTAAACTTAAGTTCCTCATAAATTTTGGTGGATTGATTATAGTGTCGCCACTCATGTTTCGATTACGATGTAGAGATTCATTCCAATTGAAACCATAAAGCCAAAAGAGAACTATGCGTTCATGGAAAATAGAAACAAAGCTTACTTTAGTTAATCTTAGATATTATACATTATTTGAATTTGTTTTGAATCTTTTACGTACCTATATTTTCCCTCAAATAAGTTTCTTTGCCAAAACTTGATATTGCTGGTCTTTCTTTTAAGTTTGTTTACAGATTCTTCTGTTTATTTAAGAATAGTAATATCATTGGAACTAGAATTTTATATTATAGTCTCTACAAGCTTAAGCTTGATAATGACTTTGTCGAAAACTTTACTGACATTGTATCATAACATTGGCACTAAACGCAGTTTAGTCGATGATAATTCTTCTTACTTGTGGCGTAAAAGTTAGGTCACATATCCAAACAAAGAATGCAAAGATTAGTGGGCAATGAAATTCCTCTGAATTTGGATTTCACATATCTTGGAGTGTGCACTGATTTTATTAAAGGTAAACAAACAAAAAATACTAAGAAAGATACAACAAGAAGCATGGAATTTGTTGAAATTATGCACACTGATATATGTGGTCCTTTAGGTGGAGAAAGTT
The DNA here is from genome assembly GCA_014182715.1 of Eucalyptus cloeziana. Taxonomy (NCBI): domain Eukaryota; kingdom Viridiplantae; phylum Streptophyta; class Magnoliopsida; order Myrtales; family Myrtaceae; genus Eucalyptus; species Eucalyptus cloeziana. The sequence goes on along the minus strand of CM024642.1, from coordinate 647,237 downwards.
ACTTTATCGGCTTTGTTGATGATTTTTCACATTATGGATACATTTATCTATTACATGATAAATCTCAATCAATATAAGAGTATATCGAAGAAGTTAAGAGACAATTAGATAAAATGGTGAAAATAGTAAGATCATATAGAGGTGATGAATATTATGGAAAGTATAACGAATCAGGATAATGTTCGAGTTCATTTGATAATTACTTGAAAGACATGGCATTTATGTTTAATACACGATGTCCAATACATTTTCGCATGCATAACCATTTTCTTGGCCCTACAACACCATATGTCACTGTCCCCATTGAGCTTCATGCATTCAAATTGAGCTTCATGCAGACTTATTGTCTAGATGTTCATTGCTGATAACTGTAATGATGTGAACTTAAGGCTGCTGTTTCCCGAATGCAGGACTCTCAGTAGATTTTCAAGCTATCGGATGGAGCACATGTTTAGCAAAGCAAGTAGCGTGCTGATGCATTAGCAAAGAAGGGTCAAGTTTGAAGGAGGAGTGTACATATGAAGAAACACCGCCGGAAATTTCCCAAAACCTCCAATTGTTTTTTAGAAACTATTGAGTTTCCTAGACATGCTTGTTGGAACCAAAAAGATTAATGACGACATTGGAAATTTGGATCGAGTTCACAAATTGGAGGGGGAAATCATTCTTAGAATACTTTTCTGGTGGCTTCTGCTGATATACAATACTCACCCTCTATCTTTATATATTAGCAAAACACCTAAGAAACATTCCGCGCTTAACACACACATATGAAGTCTTTGAGCACTCCTTCTGGCAACATTAAAATGAAACAACAAAAGTCCACAAAGCTAAAAGAAAAAAACACATAAACAATAAATAAGACAAAGACATGAAGTCTTTACTCCAATGAAGAAACCTCACTCTTTGACCCAAAAAATATATATATGAGCTCTCCTTCTCTATATGAAAGCATTTATTCCTTGTTGAATGGAGGAGGGACCACCCAAACATACTTCACCATAAATCATATTGATTTTCTTTTGTCTTCAATCTTCTTTTGAGGCCCACCATAAATCAAGACACAAGTCATGAAAGTGTTCAAATCTAACGATCAATTTTACGTTATTCTAACAAGGAAAAGTATTACGACTGACGTACATGGTAAGTAGCCATTTTCTGGTAAGATTCTTAAGTGACTGGTCTTTCTCGTACAGGTGGGCACGGGGCATTGAGGAGGAGATCCAGCGGAGAGACCAGGCCAGCCCTTGTCTTTTTGGTTTTCTTTTTTGGTTTTGCTGTCAAGAAGGAAGGGCCACGCCTCCCAAGTGGACTGGCAGGTGAGCCCTGTAACGACCCACCTCCCTTTCGCCTCCCCCTTTCGCCTTCCATCCGAGAGAAGCATCAATCCATCGAAGAAGAAGACTACCCCCGAGAAAGGGTCGTGAAAAAAGCGGCTCCTTTTGTCGATCTCTTTCAGAATCGAACGAGACCCAGAAGAGGACTGGAGGCTTGTGCTTTGGGTGTTGAATCTTTTTACCCTTTGCTGCGTTTCCTTCCGGGAGCAAAGTCTGGGCTCGCATCGTTCCGCTCTGTTGAGTGGTACCCACATCAGATTTCTGTGAGCTTCCCTCGAACGCCATGATCACTCACATCGGGAACTGAAGTCGAGAGCAAGAGGGAAGGGACACACATGTTTGTGCAGACCCAATTGCGCGTGAATAGATTAGATGTACTCGAGCAATTTGATAGGGTTCATACTGGCACTGGTGTCCAGTGCCTTCATTGGCTCCAGCTTTATCATCAAGAAAAAGGGTCTTCGCCGAGCCGGCGCGAATGGCCCTAGCGCGAGTATGCCTTCTCTTTTCTGATATATAATAGTCCGTTCCATTGCGATGGAATTTTCATGTTGTGGCTAATCGGGTGCCTTAATGTGCCTGCAAATTGATTGAAGGCGTTGGAGGCTACGGTTACCTGTTGGAGCCCCTGTGGTGGATCGGCATGATCACTAGTAAGCCACTAATTCCTCAGTTTCTGCTACATTGCTAGTCTTTCTGTTCTTCTTAGGACAGTTTTGCTTTATGCTTTTACCTCAATTCTGGACTTAATTTGATTCGCGTTTCCAAAGTTGTCTGATGGCAGAAAATGGGAATCTCTTTTTGAATGGTGTCCTTCAAATTGTTCTATACTGTGACGGAGTTGTGTGGCTGCTTAACTGTTGTTTTGATATTTGGCAGTGGTTGTGGGAGAAATAGCGAATTTTGTAGCATACATATATGCCCCTGCTGTGCTCGTGACTCCACTAGGCGCATTGAGTATCATTGTTAGGTACATTTTCTATTCATATGTGGTTCCACTGTTTGGTACTTGTCCATACATTTTATTGGTTTGTAATGCATCAACTTTCTTGACTAAGTTTGGTTTATATCTGAATAATGTTGGGCAGTGCTGTTTTAGCGCATTTCATTTTGAATGAGAAGCTACAGAGAATGGGCATGTTGGGTTGTCTTCTTTGTATTGTGGGTTCTACAATAATTGTGCTTCATGCGCCTGAAGAACTGTCCGTCGATTCTGTGGAAGAAATATGGGAGTTAGCAACTCAACCAGGTTTGTCATTGCAAAATTCACTCTAGTGCTAGATGCTAACAACCTTCTATTTCCCATCCCATTTCCTTGACTGATTAAGTTGATTTTGTTTATGCTTTCAGCGTTCCTTTTGTATACAGCATCAGTAATTGCAGTGGCATTGGTGCTGATACTATATTGCGCTCCTCGCTATGGTCAGACAAACATCTTGGTTTACATAGGAATTTGCTCTACTATTGGATCATTAACGGTAACAAAATTGCCTCTTTAGCTTTAATTTCTGAATATTAATTGAGAGTTCAGTTATTCTTGATCGATGTATATTAGGTCTTTTAGTTCTCAATACTTTCACAAACTTCAAAAGTGATCCATAGAGGTATCTTTCAGGTTATGAGTATAAAAGCAATCGGCATTGCAATTGAACTCACTTTAGAGGGCTCAAATCAAGCTGTGTATTTTCAGACTTGGATTTTTGCGATGGTTGCAGTGACTTGTATTATCACTCAGTTGAACTATCTAAACATGGTAAGAACTTTTTGTATGGGTATAGCTTTGATAGAGTTTATTATTGTGGAAGTGCCTGAAGGCTGCTCCCTTCTTCTTATATTGAAGTTTTTCTGTAGCTTAGGAACAGTTCTAATTTGAACACGTTGAGTTTTCCTCTCTGTTGGGGTAGGAGAAGACTAATCTTAGATGATCTTGTCCTGTTCAAATTTCATGTTCTTGAGCTCTTTAATCCTGTTTACCTATTTAATAGTGGTTATAGCTTTCTTCATGTTGATCATTATGCATTCTTCGTTCTCCATATTGGTTTTTCTAATGTAGTTTTCATGTTTGCATGCTTTCACCGGTAGATCATTTCAGGTTAAAACTCTGGTCAGTCAATTTCTAATTGTGTTTACTGGAATATGGATACATGGATCGCACAATTTGTGTTATTGTTGTGTCCACTGGTCATGAGCCTCTACCTAATCTCCAAAACGCTTAGTGAGGAAATGATGCAAATTCAGTTGCTTCTCTATAACTAAGTTTTCAAGTAGGGATTTTGAAAAATATTAGACATTGCTCTGAAATACATTTTATCAACCCTATCTGATGTTTGTTATTATTAATTTTGTAGCCTTTTCCCAATATTCTTGCCTGCTTATGTTTCCCTTTCCACGCTTTGTATCTATAGCCGGGTTATCTTCTTGACTGTGTGTGTGCACTCCCTATCCTGATATAGGACAAGAAATAGACTTTGCCTTACCTATGTGTGATTAGCTATACGTTTGTGCTTATTGTTGTTGAGTTTTCTATTTTCTTTTTCTTTTTATCAACCCCGTTAGATGTCCTTAATGAAATACCCGAGAAATGAAAATGATAAGAACCAGCAGAAGAATGTCTAGACTGTGTTGCTGAAATCAGCAAGTTTCCAGGGTATTTATTAATTTTATACCAAATAGACAGTGTTGTGTCACATATTTGATTGTCATTATACTTTAAAAATCATACTATTTGCTTGGCATCGCTGCAGGCATTGGATACTTTCAACACAGCTCTTGTTTCTCCAATATATTACGCCATGTTCACAGCTTTTACAATCTTGGCCAGTGCAATAATGTTTAAGGTATAGAAACAGGATGACATGTTTCCCTTTTCTGTTTCTTTAGATTCTTTAATTGCTTTAGGGAAGAGATAGAAAATGATTTCTAATATAGATTTACGAAATGTGAAGGATTATTCTGGTCAAAGCGCGAGCAGCATAGCCTCAGAGCTTTGTGGGTTCATCACCGTGTTATCAGGGACGGCTGTATTGCATAGTACAAGAGACCCAGATCCTCCACTACTTACAGGTATACATCTCAAATATGTTAATCGGACCCTCATGAAAGAAATATGTTGCTTATATCATCGCGATATGTTGAACTATTACTCATTCACTTCACATGGTATATGTGGGGCTTCCGTGCAAAACTTTCATGATTAAGCAAAGACTAAACTTAATTTTCACCGGAAGTGTATTTTAATAGTTTTCTAATAACTAAGATGGTAATAAAAAAGCACATTCAGTAGAGAGTTATACGTGCCAATAAAAAATTAAACTAGCACAAAGCTGCACGAACCTCTCTCTCTCTCTCTCTCTCTCGCTAGGCCATGAAAACAGGGCCGTCGCTCAAATGGAGTCAAATCATTGGTGGAATATGTTTCAAATTGGTGAAAGAAACAGACACACGGAAATAGAGTGAAAGCAAAAGAACACTAAAGGGGGAGAGGAAAAACGAGTTAAGGGAGAGGAAAAACAAGTTAACACAATATTAGAGAATAAAGAGGAATTGTCGTGGAGAATCAAAAATATATAAGCTAGAAATCTATGTTCAAGCCCTTCCTGGCTGGAGAACGCCAATTTTTTTTTGTCCAATCAAGCTCTTCTCTGAAAGTGGTCATGGAGATTTGCCAAGGTGATATATAACTTGCAGTGGAGGGTCATTTTCAGTAGCAAAAGTGGCAAAAAGTTTTTGAAGAAATAAGTAAGCACTAGACATAGCAATGACCGAAACAAATAAGTCACTCAAGTGCTTCAATAAGAGTGTGCAAGGCCTGTAAATTCAGGATATAAGGTCCACCTTCACCAAGTTGACTAGATGAGAACATTCTTCAATCAATTGGAGGAAACTTTGGATCAAGACTTAATCAAGCCCTCCATGAGACTTCTTTAGTATCTTCATCTCCAACAGTCCTAGGCTATTTAAAATATTTTCAGGACTCTGAACCTCTTTAAAAGTTTTGATAAAAATTTTTACCTAAAGTCTTCCGGTAAGCCTTGAGAAAGCAATCTTGCTGTAATTTATACTGCATCCTCCTTCACATCTTTAACTGACTGAAGGTAGACTCCTGAAGCTCGCACTCTGTCCTGTTAGCATGAGAAATCAACTTCCTCCAGCAAAGATGTTTGAGAAGATCCTCTGAAAGCTCTTCTGAAAAATCTGTCACTCCACTTCTAATATCAGCTAGTGGTCAAGAATTTCATCATCCATCATCAACTTCCAAATCTGGTTGTGTCTCTCTTTTAGTTGTGGATATTTGAAAGAGTGTTATGGTGTTGTTGCATTCTTAAGTAGCCTTTAATTTTGCTTTCAACTGGTCCTTCTTGGCCAATTCTTGAGAAGATAGACAACTTCGGGATGAGAATATTTCTGCATTTAATATCATTACTGAAGAATTTAGAGAAAAGAATTGTGATAATTCTCTAATAAAATGTACCAGGATTACAAAGCTCTTTATAGGACTTCTACAAGTACTAACTAGGAAAAAACAGATCTGAATAATAAAGCTATAATCCCACAAATCAAGGGATACTAATAAATCATATCCTAACTAATTATTTACAGCTATTTCCTAATAATTAGAATCCAGAAAATCAGGATTGAATATTCCTAATAATCGGCTCCTAAGAATCAGGATAATTCAACACTCCCCCTCAAGCTGAGGAATAGATGTCTTCCATTCCCAGCTTGGAGATAATATCATGAAAGATCCCACCATTAAGTCCTTTGGTTAGTACATCAGCTAGTTGATCTCCGGAAGGTATGTAGGACATGCAAATCAACCCATCTTCTATCTTTTCTTTGATGAAATGCCTGTCAATTTCAATATGCTTCGTCCTATCATGCTGTACGGGATTATGAGCAATATTAATTGCTGATTTATTGTCACAATACAGCTTCATAGGACCCTCCCACTTGATTTTCAAGTCTTCTAGGATGATTTTAAGCCATAATAGCTCACATATTCCTTGGGCCATTGCTCGAAATTCTGATTCAGCACTTGATCTTGCAACTACATTCTGTTTTTTACTCCGCCAAGTCACTAAATTTCCACCAAGAAATGTGCAATAACTAGATGTTGACCTTCTATCCACCATAGATCCCGCATAGTCAGCATCGGTATAAGCTTCCAGCACCATTTTTTGATTTCTCCTGAATAGGACTTCTTTTCCGGGACTTCCTTTTAAATAATGTAGCACTCGATGGACGGCTTGTAAGTGTGATTCTCTTGGGTCATGCATAAATTTAATAATCACACTTACTGAATAGGCAATATCAGGTCTAGTATAAGCCAAATAGATGAGTTTCCCGACCAATTTTTGATACATTTCTCGGTCTACAGCAAGTTCTTCCTTTGCATCCCCAAGCTTTTTATTAGGCTCAATAGGTGTAGCTCTTTGGTTTACAACCAAGTTTTCCAGTTTCCTTCAAGAGATCGAGTCACATACTTCGTTGTGAGACAAAAATTCCTTGTCTAGAGTAAGAAACTTCAATACCAAGAAAGTATTTGAGTCTTCCTAGCTCTTTTATTTCAAACTCTTTAATCAAACACCGCTTCAGCTGCTGTTTCTCCTCATCATCGTCACCGTGACAATAATATCATCGACGTACACTAGAAGTGCCGTCACTCTCCCTCTTGCCGAATGCTTAATGAAGAGAGTATGATCACCTTGGCTTTGTTTGTAGCCTGAAACTTTCATAACTCTGGAAAATCTCCCAAACCAGGCTCTAGGTGATTGCTTGAGCCCATATAGTGCTTTCCGTAATCTACATGCTTTGTTTGCTGTCTTTTCTCCTTCAAATCCCGGTGGAATACTCATGTAGATCTCCTCTTCTAGGTCTCCATGTAAGAATGCATTCTTCACATCATACTGTTGAAGTTGCCAATTAAAGTGAGCCGCCAAAGAGAGTAGAATTCTCATGGTGTTCATCTTTGCCACCGGAGCGAATGTCTCCTGATAATCTACTCCATAGGTCTGAGTATAACCCTTTGCCATCAATCGTGCTTTATATCTCTCAAGAGAACCATCAGTTTTGTATTTCAAGGTAAAAACCCATTTGCAGCCCACAAGATTCTTTCCCTTAGGTTTTTCAACAATCTCCCAAGTCTTGTTTTTTTCTAGTGCATCCATTTCTTCTCTCATTGCACTCCTCCATTCTTCTTTAGACAATGCCTCAGATAAAGTATTTGGAATAGAAATGGTGTTCAGACTCACAATGAAATTTTTATGAGATGGTGATAAGTGGTCAAGTGACACATAATGAGATAGTGGATATAAGGGTCGCTTTGTGCACTCCCTAGTACCTTTTCTAACAGCAATGGGAAGATCCGAGTCATTTTCGGCATATCAAGTGACCCCATTTATGCAAAGGAGAGTCGGAACTTACCGGAAATTCATTTGCAAAACTCGGATGGGAATCTTGAACTTGTGTTTGGTATGGAACAGCTGTCTTTCTTGAGTATACCTAAGGAAATCTCATAGTCATAAATATGGGGAGATACGGGAGTGGACTCTTGTTCCGGAATAGGTTCAATCGTAGAGAGTGAGTCCGGAATTGAAGTAGCACGAACGATTCATCGAAACCGATTTGTGAGGAGCCCGTTGATCGAATTGGAGGCTGATTGGTCAAGAGTTGATTGATCAATGATTAATTGATCGAAGTAGGAGCTCGGATTGGAAGATTATTAGGAGATAAGTCAAGATTAAGATTGTCAAAGTCTTTATCTTCAACTAATGACTTCTCCCCCGAAAGATAAGACGTGAAAAATAAGATTTGTTTTCTACAAATGTAACATCGATTGATATATAAGTTCTTCGAGAAGGAGGATGATAACATTTATACCCCTTTTGTGTAGAGGAGTAACCAAGAAAGACACACTTGATTGCTCTAGGATCTAGTTTTCCCCTTTGATGATTATGAACATGTACAAATGAGGTGCAATCGAAGACTCTAGGTGTGAGATTATTTGTTGTCCTAAACTGGGGATAAAAGCTAGAAAGAATTGCCATAGGAGTTTTGAAATCTAATACTCTTGATGGCAATCTATTAATCATGTATGTAGATGTAAGGACAGCTTCCCCCAATAAGACTTAGGGACATTTCCATGAAACAACAATGCTCGAGTAGTGTTGAGCAAATGACCATTTTTTCTTTCAGCCACCCCATTTTGTTGTGGTGTGTTTACACAAGATGACTCATGAATGATCCCTTCCTTTTGAAAATAATTTGACAAAATCTGATTAAAGTATTCTTTAGCATTATCTGATCTAAAGCTCTTAATTTTAACTCCAAATTGATTTTGAACCATAGAATTAAAATTAGGAACAATACTACTTACATCAGATTTGTGTTTGAGTAAGAATATCCATGTGACCCTAGTGCAATCATCGATTAGAGAAACAAACCATCGAGCCCCGAGATATTTGGAATTGTGGAAGGTCCCCAAATGTCACTTGAAATCAAATCAAAAGGATGAGAACTTCTTTTGTTGTTTATAGGAAAAGATACACGGGTGTGCTTAGCAAATTCACAAGTATCACATTGGAATTGACTCATATCTAGTCCTTTAAACAAAGAAGGAAACATGATATTTAAGACACGAAAAGATGGATGACCAAAACGAAAATGGTAAAGCCAAATGACATCCTTATTTGAAGCACTAAGAAATGACAAGGGAGAATTGTTTATGACTTTCTTCGAAATCCTCGGTGTCTCAAGATAGTACAACCCATTCTTTTCCTTAGCAAGTCCAATCTTCCTCTCCGAATCCCGTTCTGAAAACACACGGTAGGTAGGGTAAAAAATTGCATAGCATTTGAGGTCATTGGTGAGCCTTTGTATGGAGACTAGGTTGGCTGATAGTTTTGGCACATGGAGGACATCTTTTAGAGTAAGAACAGCTGTAATATAGATGTCACCAACTCCCCGCAACAAAGGCCAAAGAACCATCTGCCACCACTATTTTCCTATTGCTTGGACATGGGGTGTAGGTACTAAAAAATGTGAAGTGTGAGTCATGTGATCGGTGCTTTGAGTCTATTATCCAAGCTTCACTTGAAATTTTTCTGAGGCATTTAGACGAAGAATGGAGACTTACCCGAGAGTGCTAAGAAACATGCACCGAGGGTTTATCAAGAGAACCTAGAAGCCCTTTAATTCTTTCTATTTCCTCACCGCTTTGAAGGATTCTTTCACCCGTCCTTCACCGATTTGCTGGCTGGTCTGTTCAATTAGATGAGCTTGAGGCCTTGGCTGTCCTCCTTTGTTTCCCCACTCTCGGCTTGAGGTTGCTGGTTTGCCATTCAGCTTCCAAAGATCGTTCCTTTGTATGTCTTGGCTTCTTACGGTAGGTACACCATAAATTGTCTCGATTATCCCTCCATGTAGGCCTCAAAGCATCCGATTTTCCTCTTTCTTGTGTTGACGCATTGCGAGTTACTAATGCTTGAGCCTTCCACGGCTTGAGGCTCTAGCATTATTCCTCTTCGACTTTCTTACGCCCTGATTAGAGAGATCGTCTCTTCCAAAGAAGGAATTTCTTCCTTTCCAAGTATCTGAATTCGACTTGGTCAAATTCAGAATTAAGACCTTTGCCAGAAATCATACACTCGATCCTTTTCAATGAAGCTTTTTAGAGTTGCAGCATCATCTGCACACTTCATCTCAAATACTCGATAATGATCGAGTTCTTGCCATAGATTTTGAAGGGAATTCGCATATTCTGTCACCGTTTTGCTCCCTTGTTTTGTTGCACTTGTCTTTACCTTGATTTCATATACTTGTGCTGCATCTCGAGCCTTTGAATAAGTCCTGCGAATAGAATCCCAAATCTCCTTTGCAGTTTTGAGAAACATACATGTATCACTTATGGCTGGATTCATTGAATCCCAAAGCCATGACATGATCATTGAATCTTCCTCATCCCATGTGTTGAACGTGGGATCTTCAGTGTTGGACCTATTCCGAGAAGATGGGCGAGTCTTCCTTTACCCTTCAAATAGGTCTTGGCGAATTGTGACCATTTGAGATAATTCTTTTCATTCAGCCTATAAGTTGCTCTCACATTTTGTAGATCTCCGGTCATATGGTTGGTGTTGGCCTCCTCATTTTGACCCGAAGAATTTCCAATCAGTTTTGTCTCAGACATGGATAATTCCAAGCACAAAGAAAGTACTTGGAAAGGAAGAGCAAAAAACAGATGTAGTAAAGGTTGCAAGTGAATGAGGTTTTAGGGCAAAAATTGGGACAAGTTTAGAAGCGAAGAGAGAAAAATATGGCTAAAGGGATCACAATAATGAGAGTTGCGACCAGATTGTTAGGGACAAAGACAAACCCAGCAATGAAGGCTGTGATTAGAAGATTATTGCATCAATGAAGGATGCACTGCAACACTATCCCAGAAGAATGAGCCTTCAGCTCTGATACCATGAAGAATTTAGAGAAAAGAATTGTGATAATTCTCTAATAAAATGTACCAGGATTACAAAGCTCTTTATAGGACTTCTACAAGTACTAACTAGGAAAAAACAGATCTGAATAATAAAGCTATAATCCCACAAATCAAGGGATACTAATAAATCACATCCTAACTAATTATTTACAGCTATTTCCTAATAATTAGAATCCAGAAAATCAGGATTGAATATTCCTAATAATCGGCTCCTAAGAATCAGGATAATTCAACACTCCCCCTCAAGCTGAGGAATAGATGTCTTCCATTCCCAGCTTGGAGATAATATCATGAAAGATCCCACCATTAAGTCCTTTGGTTAGCACATCAGCTAGTTGATCTCCGGAAGGTATGTAGGACATGCAAATCAACCCCTCTTCTATCTTTTCTTTGATGAAATGCCTGTCAATTTCAATATGCTTTGTCCTATCATGCTGTACGGGATTATGAGCAATATTAATTACTGATTTATTGTCACAATACAGAATTTCTCGCTACCATCTTTGTTATTCTCCTCAAGGAATTGAGCTTTTTTATACATAGCAAAGCTCTGAATTACTTCTCTACCATGGATTAATGTTACATTGTCCAAAAAATCGTCCATTTTCAACCACATTCTCAAATTTTAAAGTTTATGCATGTCCTAGGAATTAGAAAAGAGAATGGTCTATTGATATTTTCAACAACCTTAGCTTTGTGCTAGAGATCCATGTAGTTCTTTATTAGATGCCCTTAAGTTGAGACCCCAAAGATCTTCCTGTAATGGAAGACCAATGAGATTAAATAATTAAATTACCTTTGATCTCATCACTTGTCAGTGCAGATTCTTCATAGGCCATCTTTTTGTTTATTCTTTTTATAACAGTTCACTAATGGGCACCAAGGGAGTGCCAACTCATTAATAGAAATAGCTCAGTGCCAAAAGAGAGCTCATTTACGAGATAAGATCCCCAATATCAATCAACACATTTACATCCAACAGTAGATCACTGTTCCAGAAATGTTAAACTTTGCACCAATTGCCAATCAATTCTGTGCTAGAAGACTCCTCCCTTCAAAAGCTCTGTTATTACATTCTTTATCACCAACTGAAAACGGGAACAGGAACTAAAGAAACCCATTTTATGCCATGATGAAGGATTTGAACACCCCGTGATGCCCACTGCTTTATGGAACCCACTATAAACCCACTAAACCCTGTAGAAGCTTAAGAGGAAGTCCAAAAGTTTTTCATCCACTGACAATGTAGAGGGCCGTTTGTATCAGTTTCTTCCTCTTCTTTTCACAAAGGAAGCACCTCCTTTCCAATACTGTGCCTCTCTTTTCAGATTATCCAGAGTGAATACATTCCTGACAAGGTTCTTAACCAAAAAAAGGCAACTGAGGTGGAACCTTTGCATTCCAGTTAGCTTTCCAAGAAAAAGATAATCTAGTACCATCACAAACCTTTACCATCATCCAATAGAATGATCCAACAGAAAATTTTCCATCTTTGATATCATTCCAAAACAACAGATAATCAAATTTAGGAGCAATGCCTGAGTCATAGAGCAAGTGGGAAAAGACAGCAAAGTCTTCAGCTCGCAGTCATGGATTTGTCTAGAAAAGTCAGTCAGCTCACCTACGAGGTCCACCAAAATCTTGAGCTTGAGTACTACTTTGTGAGAGCCTCCTTACTACAAAGTCAATTCGATGTGGTCACATTTGACTCTCAGACCTTGGAACCACCTCCGATGTACCTCAGTTTAGACTGTTTCTCTTTATAAGGATCTAGAAAATCTGAGTTCGATGTATGCTAAGCTTGAAAACCTCTGGTAAACTTAGGATAGATCAAGGATACAAATTATTTTGGTGTCTAGAACACTATAAAGTAAACTGATGCGAGTCTCCACGTATTGTGGCTTTTAAACTGGAGGTGGAGCTGATCACTGGAGGAATGATTAATTGCACAGCCCATGCTTTGGTCAACTGGGTAGCTGGATTTGCCGAATATCTGCGGATGCAATGGAACCTGCTTTATTCTCTTTAGAAATTTGGCTAGTCTCGTATTCAGGGTATGAAATCCCTTCTCGAAATCGAGCTAGGCTCGCTTTCTAGATTTTGCTGAAATGGTTTTAATAATTAGTGAGATGAGCCAGCTGTTGGTGACAAGTAGACTCAATCATTGGTGCTGTACCTTCTCCAAGTGGGTAAGGGGCTGACCTTGAATCTGCCTGCTTGTCACACCCTTTCACTTGGCTGGCACTGTTGGTTTAAACCAAAAATGAAAAATAAAAAGTTGCTCTAGTTGGGGCTTGATTTAGTCAGTACATGAGATCCTCCCATGTGTGACTAATGCTTCCTGTTGATTCTGGCATCTTTTATTGCAAGCAGTAGTTTCCAGAAGTCCCACATAAATAGACTTGTGTAATGTCCTAGTGTTGATATTTTTCAATTTTTTTTCAGGCTATATTGGTTTATAATATGTTTTGCTAAGTATATAATTGTTAAATATTAAAGATTTCAAGTATCTTAAATTGTGGAAGAAGGCTTTGGTGGTGGTGGTGTCATTTTATGATATGGAGATTTTGGAGTATGATCAATTTATTTTTTCCTTCATTTGATTAACTTATTTTCTCACTTACACTTCATCAGAGGAAGCCAAACACTTTATTTTGCTCTGTTTATGGCCATTATGTCTTGCATTTCTTGCCTGACATATCCTGTCATATATACTTGACTGGAACAGTAGATATGGGCATGTAATTGATCATGTAATAGGAAAAAAAACAATCTTGTTGAGAACATGAGGTGTTATTCCATGACTCTTAGGGAGCAAACTTCACGAGATATAAGCCTTCTTTCCTCTATCAGAATGAACAGTCAATGGGCTTTACTCGCTCATATAAACATGCAGATCTGACTTATGGCTAGAATGGGAAACTTGGGTTGCACCTACTCATTACCATTCATGCTTTGTTTGGAAAGTGTGTAATGTGACATATACAGCAGTTTTCAGATGAATAGATTGTATCATCCCTTCTAGAACTGTGCCTCTTTCTAGATTTCCTTTTCTTGGTGATGGAGCATCATTTATTGTGCTGTCTGCTGCTTTGAATTCCTTGTGCCCTACTGCCCTAATTTGGCTTGACATAAGAGTGGAATCTGTGGTTTTTTAATAACCTCAACACCACGCAGATTTATACACACCATTATCTCCAAAAGTATCGTGGTACATACAAGGAAATGGTGAAGTTTGGAAGCAGAAGGATGAAGACGGCTCTTCCCCTAGTTTCATAACAATTCTTCGCCAGGACTATTTTAAGTGAAGGTGTAACCAGACATGACTAGAGGAGAGACATTTGGAAAAAATCATCAGTTTGACCCACTACTCGAGAGAATTGATACATGACTCAACATGATCTCCGAGTATTCAAAAGACGCAGTGAAGTTTAACTCTTGACTTGCCAAATCTCTTGTTTCCCTGCTCAGCATGGCCATTTAAGCCATGTGACGTAAGTGCCATCAGGTGAAAACATTATCCTTGCCTTCCCTTCTTCGGATTTGTCCAACAAATGAGTTTTGCTGAGTAATGTTTTGTGCCTTTAGGCCACAATTATTTGTTTGTTTGAGGCCTGGGATTCACTTTAACTTATTATTTGATTAGACAGAGAATATGCATTTGTAAATTATTTGTGGCTGCTGGTTCTCCTGGTGTACATTGCTTGTTTACGAAGTCTTGTAGGGTATATTTTTCTCAAGTTTGTTATTTGTGACACTTAGATGAGTGAAAAATGAAATATTATTGGTGACAGTGTCTATTTCAAGCATAAAGATTGTGCATATTTATGCTCTTTCAAGATCTTTGGCTTTGGCAGTCCATATTGTATTGCAAAGTCCTTTTATTTTCCCCTTTTTTTGTGAATTAATCTTATAATTACATCAACAGAATGGAAAACAGTTTGAGGGTTGGGATATGCTATTTCTGTAACTTTTCTCCAACGGTAAGGAAAATCTTCATGCTCATAGAGACTAGGTTGTCCGAGTATCCACTACTTGTGTCCGATGGGCATAACTTTTTAATTGATTGAGACCTTGGTAAATTTTTCTCGGCGTAATTTGTGTTAGTCAAAGACATCACACTGGATTCACTGCAAGCAATGACCTCAGACAGGTTGCTTGCAAGAACAGGACTCGTCTTTATGACAACATGAACACGCAGCAAAAACTTGTGTCAACGCAGACAGAGATTAGGTTAATTGGCAGCAAATACAAGTGGATGATAATATTGATGTTCATGCAACTGAGAACTGATTGTTTTTTAGCAGGATTTGTCAAATGCTCTTTGAAATTGAAACGTAAACTCTTCTTTCTCCTTTTGGTCCAAATCATGCAATTTTCAACTCCTGGTATATTTCATGCAGCGTCACCGACCTCTGGAAGTATATACTAAGAGAACCACATTCACCAGAAAACATGATTAACAAGAGACCAAGAGCATACTAACAGGTCTTAAGATTTAATTAGAAGATAGGAAATTGATATAATTGGCTCAGCCTCATTGGATGGAAACAAGCAATGGGAGATAGTGCCATTAGGGTTTTATTAAGGATCTCGCCCACAATGGAAGACAGCTAGTAAATGGAACCCTGAAGATTGTCGTTGATAACAGGTCCTAAGAGCAACAATTACAAAAGCTCTTCAATTTAAATGAGAAGTAAAATTTGAATGGAGAGTTACTAATCATGTTGTCACGGTCTACTAATCATGACTTGGTACGAAGGCAACATGTAGGATCTACTAATCATGTTGTCACGGTCGCTTTCAAATTGGAAAAATTATTCAAAAAGTCTTAAAACATATTGCATTTTTTGCTAATTTAGTCATAAATCATTTAATTTTGACAATTAAGTTCTAAACATTTTGACAAATTGAAAATTTAGCCTAAAAATGCTTATGTGGATATGAAGTGAGCACCGGCCATCCTGTGTGGCCGAATCTCCAATGGTTGCCATCGACTTGGACGTTGAAGATCAAAATGATGTCGTTTTCATTAATTAAAAAAAAAAAAAAAAAACCCTAGTCGTTCTAGGTTGTCAATTCTATCCTTTCTTGCCCCAAATCATCGAATGCTCACCCACCAAAGAACCCTAATTAAGATTATTGAGATTTTGCTCTAATATGTTTGATCTCAACTCTTATCGAAAGATTTCACCGAAGTCGAGTCGTTCTTTCATCAAATCAACTTCCCCATTCATCCTCACGCCTTCATTTGTCCCAATCCCACATTTGCATGTCCAAACTGCAGACTCAATTCAACCATACCTAGTCGTGACCCGATTCGACCTTGAGAATTGAACACAATAGAGTGTGTGGTCTTGATTTGCTTGTGTTGTCAGCATTCAACGAACGTGACATAAAGGTATGCTTCCTTTTGGATTCTCCCACTTCGCGATGAAGTCTCTTTAGCTTTTGTTTACGCAAGTAGAGCCCAAGATTTGTAGTTTAATTTATGCAAAAATCAATCAAAAATGAGGCTGCTTTAAAATTTTGAGCACGTGTATATCTAATTGTGATACTTTGAACTGAAGCATTGCTGTAGTATCGAATATAAGATCATGATTCGAGAAAAGGTGATGATAGAATGTATATCTGTTAGAGAAAGTGAGTTCGATAGTAATATCATTCAATGTAAAACTTCACATGATTAGATCGGTGTCAGTTGAGGCGTTCATATTTTCCATTCATTCTTGATTCGAGAGCTATTGGCCCATCAATCTAATTAGAACTTGCTTGTAGAAGTCTGTCATGATTGATTTAATCCATTATATAGAAACAATATGTCATAGCTTCTGGGTCACCAAGAGTAGAATTGATTAATTAAATTGTTGTTTTATGAATTCACTCGTCATGCAAGGTCATTGTTTTGTTACCATTTTGCTTCTGCATTTTGTATTGCCACCAAGTCGAGTGTGGCTAGATACATGGAAGATTAAAGGAATATGATATCATTTTCAATATAAAGCAATAATAACTAAAGACAGTGCGCACCTAGGCTCGAAGGTGCACCCATCGAGATCAGGGTAGAATTTTAGTAGTGAACCAAAATTAGAACATGGAGAAGATGCTTTGAAATTTGGGTCATGAAGTCTTTCTTTCTTCAAAATGAACCATCTTCATTCAATTAGCAAATCTAGAAGCACAATGAAAATTAGAAGGAAGGAATCCTAATCGATGGGCTTTTGTAATTCAGTTTGCACATTAGTTTGCTTCAAGTGAACAATGGACAACCACCACATTTTCCAACTAGGCCAAGAGATTCATGCAATATTAAGTGCTGAATAGCTCATGGGCTAGGAGCTTTGTGAAATGAGCTCCACAACTGACTTGGCATCATTTATCACTTGAGGGTCTCCAAACAAAAAATTAACTAATCGCTTAAGAGTCAACATGACTCAAATTTAATGAATCCAGTTTGATACGAACGAGGTGTTGACTAGCTGAGTCGTCATCGACACGTGCGACGTGGACGACTTCCCCGGCACCCACCCCCCCCACAGAACGACGTCGCAGGCTCGCGAGGACTCCCCCTGAGAATGGCACTCCCGTAATTTCGCCCCTAAACGCCGGTCCCTTTTAAATATATAATAGCAAAGCAAATTGTAAAAATAAATAAATAATAATAATAATATAAAAGGGGGAAAAAAGGAAAAACCACGCATTGTTTTCCGGCCACTCCAAAAAGCAGTCCCCCCTCTCTCTCTCTAAACCGACTCAAAGGAGGAGAAGAACAAATTTCTAGCGATTTCCCAAAAACACTTTCCTCTTTTTTAAATTAATAAAAAAAGAACAGCAAAATTAAGAATTTCCTTTCTCATTTTTTTCAAAGAGTTTCGCCATGTAAATCAGCAAATAAGGGCGCGCATGACAAAATTTCTATTCAAGAAATCAATTTTTGGCCAGAAATCGATTTCTCAATTTCTATTCACCGGACAAGTTTCTGAGCAAAGAAACCCGTTTAATAACGACTCAAAATTTCTATTTCTGGAACAGAAATCCGTTTGATAACAGAATAAAATTTTTATTTCTAGGAATAGAAATTGATTAGATAACAACATAGGAAATCCTCAAATACAAAATAATAGTCTAAATAATACTAAAACAACATAAGAAATCCTCAACTACAAAATAATAGTTGAAATAATATTAATACATAACAAAAGGTGAAAATACAATTTCATAGAATTTCCGGCATATTATTATCCCTTGCCATTTTATTGGCAATGGTTTTCCTAAGCGTAGAGAGGGGGGGAAGACCTCGAATCGGAGAGGAAGGAAGGCGCAATCCAAATCCGAACGGGGACGCGAACAGAGGAGGTGAGTCCGACGGGACGACCGGAGCAGATTGGATGGTCTAAGGACGGCGATGGCGAGATGAGCGACGATCTGACCGGCAAGAGGACGGTGATGGCGTCGGAGTCAACAGTGGCAAGAAGAATGGATTCGAAGTCAACGGCACTAAGGTTTGGTTGAAGCGTTGAGAGGAGAAGGAGAAGCAATGCCCAAATAGAAAAGCCCGTGAATGAAAAAGGATGCCCAAATGGAGAAAAGAAAAAAAAAATTATTTTTACCTTACCAAAAAAAAAAATTTATTTCTATTTCAGAAACTGAGAAGTTAAAAATTTCAGATTCTGATTTCTTCAATTTCTCTATTTTTGGAATAGAAATCTGTTTCAAAAAAAGAGAAATCAAATTGCGTTATTTCTGTTCTAAACCTGTTCCGAGGAACAAAGAAACAAAGAAATCGAGAAATAGAAATTTTATCATGCGCGCCCTAAGCAACCGAAGAAAGAAAGAAAGAAGAAGCACCAACGGATCGTCATCATCGCTCCCCCCACACCAAACCCCAAATCGAATCTCGCAACCTCGACCACCTCCTCTCTCTCTCTCTCTCTCTCTCTCTCTAGCAGATCACGAATCCTTTGACCTTCTCTCCTCTCTTTTCCAACCTCCCAAAGCTCCCCACCTTCCGATCTCCGCCCCTCCAGATCCGCCCAAATCTGACCCCCGCGCCCCACCATAGCAGCCGTCGACACCATGGTCGTCATCTCCAACAGGCCCATGAAGCGCTTGAAGCGGCACGTCACCGCCGACCTCCTCACCTTCCCCTCCTCCTCCTCCGATGGCGCCTCGGTGGGCCCGTTCAAGGCGAAGGTGAAGGAGTTCCTCTCCAAGCACGCGATGCCACCGCCGCCGCCGTCGCTCTTCCCCCACCCGACGACGTGGCGGTGTCTTTGTTCCTGTGGGGACGTGGCCGTGATGGGGGCCCGACCCGCCGTCGCCGTCGCCAGCGGCGGTGTGCCTCGACGTGGTGGAGGAGGAGGTCTCCAAATCCAGATCCGTGTATTGCCACCAGTGCCAAGTCGTCGGTGAGTTCACTCGCTAAGTCACGGTTCCTCGGCTTTCTAGTATTCTTGTTTGGTAATACTGTGCTACCGCTATTCGGCTGATGGTTTTCCGGTCCGGTGCCGAGCCGCCCCTTCCGAATGCCCAAAGACTATATAATAGTGGACGATCGAGAATCACCACAATCTTATAGTCCTTCCCCGTAGGGTGGAAGCCAAACAACTTCTTATGGAAAGAATTTCACCCACCTTTGGGCATGGTCGAACATCCTTAACATTCTTGTGCTTTCTAGTGAATAGATTCTAGAGATATATCGACCGGCCATAGCCATCTTGGAAAGGCTCTGCAACGCACATCAAACCATTACATGAACCAACAAGGGAGTAACGGCTAGCAAATGCAACAAACGGGATTGCCATTTTTGACATGGAAAGAGACTCGCCGAAGAACAGAAAGCACAGGCTGTGGGGAGGACCGCACCATTGGGGAGGATCGCACCATTCTATAAACGCGAGATGCCAATTGGACGCATGTTCCAGGTGAAGGTCCACGAGACGAGGGCCGTCAATGGTCTCTTGCCCTGAGTTGCAAACACACCTGCATCGGAGGAGAGATTTCACCAGGAGCGGCTTCAGGATCTCCTCGACGACGTCGCGAGGGAGCATCGAATTGGAGTCAGAGCCGGAGGAACTCATGGTCCCTCTTCTCCGGCCGTCCTTTCCTTTCTCGTCTGGGCGCCGCTTGCGTCCCATTCCACCGCAAGCACGGCCAAAGCTTCGCATTCTTCGGCAGCAGCTGCCTCCGTCTCCGCCGCTTCCAAGAAGCCAAATTTAATGCGACAAAGGCTTCTTGAACACGAAAAAGAAAACTTACTGTGGTTCTTGAATTTCAAAATTCAAGAGAGAGAGAGAGAGAGGGGGAGGGGGATAGCAGTGAAGAAGCAGAACAAGAAATAGCAAATGTGGAAAACGAGCAGATGGGTTCATGTTCTTTGGGGCAAAGGAAGGAAATTTGCTCGTTTTCCACATTTGTTGTTTCTTGTTCTGCTTCTTCACTGCTTTCCCCCCTCCCCCTCTCTCCCTCTCTCTCTCAAATTTTGAAATTCAAGAACCACAGTAAATCTTCTTTTCCGTGTTCAAGAAGCCTCTGTCGCATTAAATTTGGGCGGAACCGGAAGCGGCAGAGACGAAGGCAGCTACAGCCGAAGAATGCGAAGCTCCGGTCGTGCTTGCAATGGAACAGGACGCGAGCAGCGCTCGGACGAGAAAGGAAAGGACGGCCGGAGAAGAGGGGTCATGAGTTCCTTCGACTCTGACTCCGATTCGACGCTCCCTCGCGACGTCGTCGAGGAGATCCTGAAGCCACTCCCGGTGAAATCTCTCCTCCGATGTAGATGCGTCTGCAAGTCATGGTGAGAGACCATCGACGGCCCTCGTCTCGTAGACCTTCACCTGGAGCATGCGTCCAATTGGCATCTCGCGTCTATAGAATGGTGCGATCCTCCCCAATGGTGCGGTCCTCCCCACAGCCTATGCTTTCTGTTCTCCGGCGAGTCTCTTTCCATGTCAAAAATGGCAATCTCATTTGCTGCATTTGCTAGCCGTTATGCCCTCATTGGTTCATGTAATGGTTTGATGTGCGTCGCAAAGCCTTCCCAAGATGGGCACTTTAAATATATCATCCTCTTTAGATTTTGAAAAATCAATGTTGTGGTATATGTGGTTGGGCCACATGAGCAAAAGAGGAATGACTATCTTGAGTAACCGTGGTTTACTTTGTGAGGATCATATGGTCTCACTTGACTTTGGTGAACATTAAGTTTTCGAAAGTAGCGCGAGTTAGTTTCGGTACGAGATGTACATTCGACGAAGGGCACGATTGACTATATTCACTTCAATTTGTGGTGACCAAAGACATGTAACATTTAAAGGTGGTGCGTTTATCTTCTAACATTTGTTGATGATTTTTCCAGACTAGTCTTTGTTTATTTCTTGAAACATAAGAGTAACATTTTTGCTACTTCAAGAAGTGGAAGATGTTAATAGAAAATCAAATTGAGAAGAAGATAAAGTGCCTCAGAACGGACAATAGTCTTGAGTTTTACAGAGGTGATTTCAATGAATACTGTGAAAATTCGGGGATTGTTCGATATCAAACAGTCAAGTACACACCTCAATAGAATGAGGTGGCAGAGCGCATGAATCGGACACTTTTAGATAAAGATAGATGTATGCTTTCTAATACTAGACTTGGAAAATATTTTTGGGCTGAAGCTGTGAACACGGCATGTTATTTAGTAAATCATTCTCCTTCAACCGCAATTGAATGTAAGACTCCTAATGAGATATGGTCAAGTAAACCTTCTTATTATTCTAATTTAAATATATTTAGATGTAAAGCTTATCATCATGTAAAAGAGGGTAAGCTTGAACCTAGGGTCAAGAAGTGTATTTTCGTTGATTATGCAGACAGGATTAAA
Source organism: Eucalyptus cloeziana (assembly GCA_014182715.1). NCBI lineage: Eukaryota > Viridiplantae > Streptophyta > Magnoliopsida > Myrtales > Myrtaceae > Eucalyptus > Eucalyptus cloeziana. Next base: position 625,549 of record CM024642.1, on the reverse strand, counting down.
TGATATAGATTATGGTGTTCTGACCCTCGGTCATCAAAATTTACAATTAGTAGGGATGTTACTTTTGATGAAAATTCTATGCTTGAAAAGAGAAAGGTTGTTACTAAGTCTACAGGTATTCATGAGGAGAATGTTTGGAATAATGTGGAGCTTCATGTAAAGCATCCATAGAAAATAATTGAATATGTTCCTATTCAGCTAAAAAGTGATAATAAGTAACAAGTTTTGGATTCTATGAAAAAAGAAGTAGAATAAATTGAGCAACATCAAAGTTTGACTGCAGAGAGGGCTAAACAACAAATTAAGCCTCCCCAAAGGTATGGTTACGCTGATTTGGTAGCATATGCTCTTATAGTTACCAAAGGTATTGAAGAACCTTCTACATTCCATGAAGCTACTATTTGTTTTAAATTTGAAAAGTGGCTTGTTCCGATGAATGAAGAGATGGAATCTCTTCATAAAAACCAAACTCGGGATCTTGTGAAATTATGTGAAGGCAAAAGAGCTATTGAGTGCAAGTGGGTCTTGAAAAGAAAAGAGAGAATTCCGAGAGTTAAAGATGAAAGATTTAAGGCACGTTTGGTAGCGAAGGGTTTTATTTAAAAGGAAGAGATCTACTTCAATGAAGTGTTCTCTCTAGTTATGAAACATCATTCCATTCGTGTGTTGCTCACATTAATAGCCCTCTATGATATAGAACTTGAGTAACTTGATGTCAAGACTGCTTTTTTGCATGGTGAGCTTGAAGAGACAATCTATATGTCTTAACCCGAGGGATTCGTTATTGAGGGTAAAGAAGATCACCTTTGCAGGTCAAAACATTCTTTATATGGTCTCAAGTAATCTCTGTGGCAATGGTACAAGAGGTTTGGTAGCTTTATGTTGAGTCATGGCTACTCACGAAACGCACATGATAATTCTGTGTACTATAAGAGATTGCATGATGGTTCTCTTATCTATTTATTATTATATGTGAATGACATGCTCATTGCAATGAAAAAATAATTAGAAATACAAAATTTGAAGAGGCAACTTAGCAGGGAATTTGAGATGAAAAAACTTGGAGCTACCAAGAAAATTTTAGATATGGCAATTCGTAGATACATACGGGATATGAAGTTACACCTTTTGTAGAAGAAGTATATTGAGAAAGTATTTGAATGCTTTGGCGTGAAGAATGCTAAATCGGTAAATACTCATTTGGCATCTCATTTTAGGCTTTCGACTTCTTTATCACTCAAAACAAAAGAAGAGGAAGATGAGATGCCTTTAGTTTCATATTCTAGTGCTATTTAGTCTCATGTATGCTATGGTTTGCACTCATTCAAATATTTCAGGGGCTGTTAGTGTTGTGAGTAGGCATATGGCACATCCGAATAAAACTCATTAGCAAGCCATGAAATGAATCCTTCGGTACATCTGGGTACCTTAGATATGGTTTGGTCTTTAATAAAGGTTATGATATAGGACATTCGATTGTTGGCTTCGTTGATTCTAACTATACAAACGATCTCGACAAAAGGAGATCTTTGACAAGTTATATTTTTACGCTTGTGTTTTCGCAGTTTGTCAGAAAGCAACTTTGCAGGACACAGTTGCTTTGTCTACTACCAAAATAGAATATATGGCAGTAGCGGAAACAGTAAAGGAAGCTTTTTGATTGAAGCATTTGGTTACAAAACTTGATGTAAAACGGGAGGAAGCTTTCATTATCTTTTGTGATAACCAAAGTGTGATCCACTTAATAAAAAACATGATGTATCACGGGAGGACAAAACATATCGACATATGGTATCATTTTGTATGTGATAAGGTTGTTAAGGGTACGGTTACGATGAAAAAAGTATTTACGATGTATAATCCGGCAAATATGGTGACCAAATTAGTTCCTTTGATCAAGTTCAAGCATTACTTGGACTTGATTGACGTTTTCGCTATTTGAGTTGTTTAGATAGAGTTGATGGCATTTCATCCCTTATTTCCTACACTCATGTAGGCTTAGGGTGTGCATCATCGATTTTATCATTTTGGGGGCGACCTTGTGTGGTCACTTTAGATGGTGAGGGAGAGAGGTCTTGTGTTGTTTGACATAATGCTCTTTTAGAGAATTAAAGTTAATGTGGGGATTTTGTTGAGTTTTGACTTTCAAATTAAAAGAGGAGTATTTTAGACCATGTACGTTTTATTTTAGGAATTTTTTAAAGGATACCGTAAAAGGAATGTGTTTAATAACACGTCTCCAACCCCAGCCTTTATATTATTTCTTGTTTCGTTATTTCCTATGTTCTTGTTGAATATTTTAGATCTCGTGGCTCACCAAATAATTTGAGAGCCTTTTGGATCGTATTTTGGTTTTTTTTTAATTGAAGATAGTGAAATCTCTCTCTCCCCCTCCCCTTTCGTTTTTCTTTCATCATTTTGTTACTTATTCTTAGATTGGTGCATTTTTTATTGACGTTTTTTCGCAGCAACTTTGATAGCGAAGGCAACGAGTTGTTGGGTGAAGCAGTTGACCCATATTAAATTAGCAGTTGACCCATCCGGCTGATTTAAGCCGGAAATTGCTGACGTGGCTACCGACGGTCTTATGTGGCGCCACGCGGACAAATTTTATAATTTTTTTTTATATATTTTTCAAATTTTTAAATTTTTTTTTTTTTTTTTTTTTTTTTCTCTTTTCTTTTTTTTTCTTTTTCCTTACCCTTGGCCGACAAGGTCGCCACCAGCCGACCATCACCGGCCACAAGCTGGTCGGGCGAGGGGCCCCGCACCCTCGCTAGCCACCGGCGAGGCCGCCGCGCCTCGCCGGCCACAAGCGCGAGGGCCTTTGTGACCTCATCGGCCACAAAGCGAGGGCGCGGCAACCCTCGCTCATCGTGAGCGAGGGTGCGGCGGCCCTCGCCCGGATCCAGCGAGCCGCATCCGCGCATTTGGAGCTTCGTCGCCTTCGATCGCGACATGGTCACCCGAGCCTTTGCGGCCCCCTAGAGGTTGAAGGAGGTGGTCGGCGTCCCGAGCTCGGGTAGCTTCTGGAGGGATAACGGCGTGGGGAAGTTCGCGATCTCGCACCGTATTAAGCACGGTGATAGCGTCGCGAGCCTTGCCTAGGCAGGCGAGGCCGCCGTGGCCCTCACCTGGATCTGGGCGAGGGCCGCCGCACCCTCACCAGCCACAAGCGAGGGCTACTGCGCCCTCACCGGCCAACGGGCGAGGGTTTCGACCCTCACCTGGATCTAGGCGGGGGCCATCACCCTCGCCTGTGGCCGGCGAGGACGCGGGGCCTCTCGCCCAAACCAGCTTGTGGCCGGCGATGGTCGGCCAGCTGGCCGGCGACCTCGCCATGCAAGGATAAGGAAAAAAAAAGAGAGAAAAAAAGGAAAAAAAGAAAAAAAAAATTTCAAAAATCTAAAAAAAATTATAAAATTTGTCCACGTGGCGTCACATAAGACCGACGGCGGCCACGTCAGCAATTTCCGGCTTAAATTAGGTGGATGGACTGAATTGGTACCGATGTGAAAAGGTTTAGGACTAAATTCGTCCAATTAAAAAGTTGAGGACTGAATTGGTACAAATACAAAAGATTTAGGACTATTTTGGTACTTTTCCCTAATTTGTGTTATTCAAAGACATTACACTAGATTTATTGAAAGTAATGACCTAAGTCAGGTTGCTTACAAGAACAGGACTTGCCTTTGTAACAACATGAAGAACACATGAGGACATTAGGTTAATTAATAGCAAATCCAAGCGGATGATGATATTAATGTTCATGCAACTGAGAATTATTGTTTTGGAGCAGGATTTATCGAATGCTCTTTGGAAACTGAATCGTGCACTCTTCTTTTTCCTTATGTTCTAAACCATGCAAAAATTTTAACACTTGGTATGTTTCAGACAGTGTCGCCTGCCTTTGGAAATAAGAGAACCACATTCACCAGAAAACATCATTAACAAGAGACCAAGAGTATCTTAACTGATCTCAAGATTTAATTAGAAGATATGAAATTGACATAATTGGATCATACTCATTGGATGGAAACAAGCAATGGGAGAGAGTGCCATTAGGGTTTATGATGGCCTCGGCCGCAGAGGAAGACACAAGAAAAGAAGACGGCAATAAATGGAACCCTAAATGTTGTCGTTGTCGTTGACAAGGTCTGAGAGCCACAACGACAAAAGCCCTCTAATTTAAATGAGAACTTTACCTACCTGGAGAGTTCTTAAATCTCATATGTCGTTTCATCCTATCACTGGATATGCGCATGTACCAGCAGCACTAGACAACCAATACGATTCACGGGCCACGGTTATTGCAGTCACTTTCCAATAATGACGAACACATTACAACATTTGATCATGCCTAATTGATGGAGAATTTATATGATGAATCCCTACATCTAGGCAAAGGGGCAAGTAAACCGTGGTATAAAATTGCAAATGTGTTGATTGGTGCTGTTGGATTCAGGACCAAAGATCAAACAAGGGAGAAGTATATACAAATGGATTCGAAGCTTCAAGAGATGCATCAGGATTGTGAAATCTGATGGCGATGTACAGCTGGGGTTAAGCATGCGAGCTGTCTGTTTCCACATGACCCGGTCATCGATCAGTCCAAGTTACTACATATGTGCTTCTGCTAATATAACCCTCCAAGCCACATAGAAAATAATCGAGTTTGAGATAACTAGTTTATTGATTTTTTGGTTTTTTTCTTTTTTTAATTTGGTTTTCGCTAGCTGAGACAGTAAGGGCATGGAATTTTTCTTCCACTAAGCAGCAGATCTGTGGTTTTCTTTTTTGTGGTACCCTGAATCGATTTTCATGTACCGGACCAAAGTCGCCACTTCTCAATCTAATATACCGCAAGCCTTCTATGTATTATCAGGACTGTGAGAGCTTCTCGAGAAATTTTTTATGAGAATCCAATTTGTGACATCACTTCAGTGATCAAGAAAGGTTCCGTATGTCACATCACTAAATTAAGATAAATTTCATATTTATGCTATTCGTCAGGACGTATTCCTCGCGCTTTACACAGTCCAAGAGATTAATGAAGTATTTCGTGGACCTAGAGATTATCTACTTGACAGGCCGGCCTTCCTCATTGCTATCAATGTCTTGCTTATGGTAAAAATAGGAAAGCAACGAAATCTATTCCAAAAAGCATCATTGTCCCAGAATGAGAATCAACCCATTATGTTAATTAATGGGCTTTATCCCTGCCTAATCAGAAAGATTCAATCTATCTGCATTAATTCAGGATGGTGTAAGTAAAGAGATAGACATATATACATTCCAGAGTTCAATAATAAGACGAATTTAGGCAATAACCGGACATGGAATCTTGTGAAATTTTCCTCTATAGGGGATTCGAACTTGTGAAAATACTCGAATCGCCCGTCTGGAAAGTCTTCAAGAACTTGTCGTTTTGTGACAGGTCATCCCGACCAATGGGACGAGATACCGTCCTTGGAATCTTATAAAATATGCCCCGTATGTCATAACCTGAGATGTACTTCAAATACCCGCTTACGCCTTACGGCATGGATCTCTCTTCCTGTCTTTATTGTTATGTACAAACCCAAAAGCTTTGACCTTTATAAATACAGGTTGATTCGTCATCGGACCCTCCACTTCCTTCTCTGATCTCTTGCCGTCTTGCTCTTTCTCCCTATCTCTAGATTCCTTCAAAGCTAGGGAGGGAGGGAAACCTAGTTATACTGATTAGAAAATGGCTGCTCCGCCCCCGAACCCCGTGCCCGTGGCGTACCAGGGCGGCGGGTCGGTGGCGGTGCCCGTCTGGCTGAACAAGGGGGACAACGCGTGGCAGATGATCTCCGCCACGCTGGTGGGCCTCCAGAGCATGCCGGGCCTCGTCATCCTGTACGGGAGCATTGTCAAGAAGAAGTGGGCGGTGAACTCGGCGTTCATGGCGCTGTACGCGTTCGCAGCGGTGGTCGTATGTTGGGTCACCTGGGCCTACAAGATGGCGTTCGGGCAAAAGCTCGCGCCCTTCTGGGGCAAGGCGGGCCACGCGCTCAACCAGGATTACCTCGTAGGTCAGGCCGTGCTCCCTGCCACGGCGACCCACGATACGGCGATGGCGACGCCGTTCTACCCAATGGCGTCAATGGTGTGGTTCCAGGGCGTGTTCGCGGCCATCACGTTGATCCTGCTCGCGGGGTCGGTGCTGGGGAGGATGAACTTCCGGGCGTGGATGATGTTCGTCCCCCTGTGGCTGACGTGCAGCTACACAGTCGGCGCCTTCAGCCTGTGGGGTGGCGGCTTCCTCTTCCAGTGGGGCGTCATGGACTACTCCGGCGGCTACGTCATCCACCTCTCCTCCGGGATCGCTGGCTTGACTACCGCCTTTTGGGTCAGCCCATCTCTTTCTCTCATGGAAATTTGAGTACCTACCTTCCATTTTTATGTTCTGATAGAAAGAAAATTTTCATTTCCAAATTCTGTTTGAATAAATTCATTCTAGGTAATTATATTTGTGTTTTATATTCCAATAACAAGCTTCCAATGAGGATGGAGATTCAGCGTTGACCTCGACTTTCGAAACTTGATAACCTCTGCGCTTGTCGATTTATTATATAGGGTTTGCTTCAGATTCAAGATACTGAGATCGTCATCTTTGACAAACGAGAAGCAAAACCCTATTAATTCACCAGATTTTCAAACTTGACAATCGCCTCCTCCGCTAAAGAACAAAGAAAAAACAAGGATTCTCACCAGATAAATCTCTTATCTGAAGTATGTTAGTGTATCACGGATGTTGAAAGAGTCATGTGCAATTTTTCAACGCGATTCTTGTACAGGTAGGACCCCGGTGCACTAAGGACAGAGAGAGGTTTCCGCCGAACAACGTGCTGTTGATGCTGGCGGGGGCGGGGCTGCTGTGGATGGGGTGGGCGGGGTTCAACGGGGGTGACCCTTACACGGCCAACATCGACTCATCCATCGCCGTCCTCAACACCAACGTCTGCGCGGCCACCAGCCTCCTAATGTGGACGTTGCTCGACGTCATCTTCTTCAAGAAGCCCTCCGTCATCGGAGCCGTGCAGGGCATGATCACGGGCCTCGTTTGCATCACTCCCGCCGCAGGTACTCCCGTTGACCAGCTGAATTAAGAAAGTTTGCAGCTGTTAAAAAGCAGCTGCAATTGACTAGCCAGCCAGCCACCTTTCACATTGTAATCTGACTTTGTTGATGTTGCCTTTCCGCAAC
>CM024642.1:595971-618216 GCA_014182715.1 Eucalyptus cloeziana | reverse complement strand
CAATTGCTTGCCACCAAAAGTTCATTCCATCCAACTAATGATAGCATATGACTGCATTTATAAAATGCTCAGAAAGCAACTTTAACCTTTACAATATCAAAGGAATGAAATTAAATTTAACATTTTATTGGCTAATAAATCAAAAGCGATTTATAAAAGCATTAGAGAGCCTTTAACGGTGCCTTTAACTGAGAAGCAAGTGTTCTTTTATTTTTTATTTTTGGTAAAGAGAGTGTTCTTTTATTTTCTACCTACATTTACTGAAAATTTTACGGAAATTTTGATTCCCAATATGAGTGTTGCTAATTTATGGGTTTTATTACATGAATATCGCAAAATGAGAATGAAATGGCAATTTATTTTATCTCACCGATCAATTTTCAAAATGATCGGTGAATGCAGACTTGTTTAAATTGTGGTAGTGGAGATATTTTTATCTTTTTAATTATCTAAGATAGATTGTGTACATTATTCTATTCTATGATTAATTTATATTTTCTCGATTCATTTATGAAATAATTGGCAAATTTGCACGTGTTGCGTGGATACACAAAGTTTACATTTGACCAATTAAATAAAACCAAGACACGCTTGATGAAGAGATAATGTTTTTTTTTTTTTGGTAAGGATTGATGAAGAGATAATGTTGATAAAACAACATAACAAAGAAATTATATAGGGAAAATTACAAACAGGACCCATAACTTTGCTCCCTATCAATTCCCTTCTCCACGTTTCGAAACTTATAGCTACTGTCCTCGCTTTTGCATATGAGTTTCCTTCTCCATATTTCAAAATTTATAATAACCGTCCTCAATTTTATGCAGTAGATTTCAAATTGCATTTCTCATCCATAGATAATTTATAAGTCACCAATTACTCTCAAATTCTCTCATCCTCAACCTTGCATTTCACTTTTTGGTTGTAAATTTTGGTGCGCATGGGGGCAAATTGGTCTTTTTAAATTGGAAAGAAGCACGAATATGGATGTCAAATTGTGAAAGAGGAAATTGATAAGGAGAGCGAAGTTCAACATTATTTTTTACAGTTATCCCAAATAAAGATAGATATTTCAACATTTGAACCTTTTAATTTGAAATTGATGATTCCAAAATAATCAAATAAATGACAATAACGGACTTCTATAAGATTTTGTAATTTCAAATGGGAGTTGACAACTTCAGCTTCATAAATAATTATTGGCCAGGTAGTTAGTAATCTCGAAAAGTGATGGAAATTGAGGAAATTTGCACAAGGAATGTAATTGAGTCTCAAACTTTTCAATTGATTCAATCAACAGTCCATGCGCCAAAACAAGAAAGCAATGGAAAGTTTTAGCTTACTCAATAATTGACTAGCTCATCACATATCAAGCAGGACCATGAGTGAATGCTTTCGAATAAAGGACTCAGAAGGCCTTTTACCGCCTTATATAAAGCCTTAAAAGAATGTTTAGACAGGGCAAGCCAAGTCTTCCTGGCTGTTCTGTTCATCAATGAGATCAGTCGATGCGACAGAGGGTATCCTATGGCGCTTCAAAATTGTGGAGGTGGCAATTTTAGCCGTATGATAGTTGAGTACAATTACCCTTTCATCGTCCAAATCAAATCGTATGCTTTCACTAGTGCAGTGCTCCACAAGCCGGTACAAATGCCTCAAATTTTCAATTTCAATTCCATTCACCTTCCTCACCTGTCAATCACAAAATAAGAGCAGTTGTTAATTACTCTAGTTTCACAAAAAACAGGACAACTTCCTAGTGGAGAAAGAACCAGCGGCCATAACCCACTGAGATCAGATGCATATTGGCTTAAAATTAATAGCCGGGGACAGTTTGTAAGTTGGCCAGACTAAAAATTGACAGCACTGACTTCCTTCATAATGCTTGTTTTGATTTTCTTTTCTACCTTCATTTTTTCCAATTCGTCAGTAGCACTATTAAAATGGCAAGATTGATTGTATGCGTTACAAAGAAACCATAATAGTTGAATTCTATCCTTCCAATTTCTTGAAGTGACCCTGGAAATTTCCTTTGTTTTTTAAAACACAAGTTCAATAATGAAATTCATCCATCCCGTGATGCAGGTACCTGTAATTCTGCAAGACGTTCGTACCCTGCATTGATGTCATCCATCAGGACCTGTAGCAGTCAGAATTGGTTAGTAATTTGAATATAGCCTTTAGATTTACCTTTTAGTCTTCTTTTCACGTCCTATAATAATCTCAACTGATTCAGTTTTGGGAACATCATAATAGTTAGAGATATCTGGCTATTCTGACACCTCTTGCGAATGATGAAAAGGAGCATGGTTCCCAACCGATATCACATCTTGCAGTCACAATGACCAAGTATCAGGCTCAAAGAAAGGCTTCTCATATCACTTACAACATTCATTAAGTTCAGCATACACCTCCCTCATAGCTTTTAATCAAACACAGGTCGTTGATCATCCTATCCAACAAAAACTTACTGCTGATACAAGAAGTCAATAGTCTCTAGTAGAATGTGGAAGAATACAAACCTGTGAAAGAATAACGAGTTCTTCGCCAGCATTTTTTGGGAGTTCCCTTAGTGCACGTTCACACAACCGCCGAGGCGATGTGTTATACCAGTCTTCACCATATTCATGAAGGTAGGGTTGGGTGAGTGGAACGAATATCAGACCCGCAAATATGCAATAACTTGGAAGCTTGTCAAACTGATGTACTGGAACTAACTGTTGCAACTGCAAAATCCATTATTTTTCAAATGTTAAATATGGTAACAGTCTTCCAAAATTCTCTCTTTGCTGACAAGGCAATCGCATATATACTAAGATCAATCAACATATACTTGGTACACAAACAGGGGGTAAACGTAGGGGCTACTGAATACATCCTTCATTGCTCCATGCTATGCAGTTAGAACGGGTTCATGTGAAAAGCAAAGAATGACAGAATTATCCCATGAAAGCAAGCCCTGGAGGGTAGCAAGCTATTTTGATCATTCTTATGCTTTACTTCAGCTAGAGATTGATGAAGTTAAATGCAAGAAGTATCTCAAGTACTTCTGGACAGATCATGATGAGTATAAGGGAATTGTGCATTCTGGTTGGAATGAAGCAGTGACTGAAAATCCATTGTATTGCTCATTGCTCATTATATAAGAGGTTTTTTGATGCTTTGCCTGAGAAAGTGGAAATAAAAAAACTTCAGCTTGCTGCTGTCCAGCATGCTCTCAGGAGCAATCACTTGGAGAGTTTAACTGAGGAAGAGCGGACAATTAGACTTGAAGTGGGGCATCTGCAGCGAGCTGAGAAGCTTTCTATAAACAAAAATCTAGAGTTACCTGGCTAAAGCTTGGTGATCCAAATACTTGTTTTCTCATTAAGTGGAGAAAGTGAGAACTTTGGGCAACACTATTAGATCTCCGGTGGCAAGTAATGGAAGTATCTTATAAGAAGCATGATGAAATTGTGGCAGAAACTGCGGGCTTTCATTAAGACTTATAGGGTGCTCCAGATGTTAATTGCTCCAGTGGAATCATCTCTCAGCTGAAGTGATTACTTGAATATTAACTTTCTTGTGATCTACAGGATCTCATGGGTGTTCGTATTACAGCTGAGGAAATCAAAGCATCTCTTTGGGCTGAAACCTGATGAGTATTCCTCTCATTTTTTTTTAAAGATTCTCGGCCTAACACTGGTAAGGATTTTAGTGCTGCTATACTTAGCTTCTTTCAGAATAATCAATGGGTGAATTACTGGTATCACTTTGGTCCCTAAAGTCCACAATGCCTCAGAGATGGCTGATTATAAGCCTATCTCCCACTGGACGTTGTCTTCAGATGCATAACTAAAATCCTGGCAAATTGATTGAAGATAGTGCTCCGTTATTTTGTCAGTAAGAACCAATGAGCTTTCATTGAGGCGAGGGTAGGAAAATTGCTGATAATATCTTGCTTGCTCTTGAAGATGTTAAGCACTATCACAAGAAAGAAGTTGTCTTCTAAGGGTGTTATAAAGGCATATCTTATGAAGGCCTTTGCTTAAGTGCATTAGCCTTTTATTTTGAATGTCATGGCCGCGTTGGGTGTCCTAAACCCTAAAAATTTTGCATTGCTTCTGCATGCTTCTCTGTTACTATTAATGGTAGCCTTAACTGTTGATTTCAAGGTGGTAAGGATCTCAGGCAAGGTGACCCAAATTTTTCTATTGGTGATTGAAGTGTTATGTAAGGCTGCTAAGCAAGGAAATCTGAAGTTTCATCATTTGTGCTAAAAATAAAGCTCACTCATACTTGTTTTGCTGATAATATTTTGATACTAACTGATGGACTTGTTGGGGCTCCAAAGGAGACATTGGAAACATTTCAGTGCTTCTATAACCTTTCAAGCATAATTTTGAATCCAATGAAAACCGCAATGTATCCGCAGGAGATGGTTCAGCTGAGTGGTTTTAAAAGAGGTTCTCCACCTGTTAAGTATTTAGGGCTTCCTTTAATACCATGGAAGCTATCTGAAGCTGATTGCAAGATCTTAATTGAGAGACTTTTTGTTAAGAAGCTGGCCTGCTAGGAGGTTGTCTTTTGCTGGCAGGTTACAACTCATAAGCTCAGTCCTATACGGCACTGTCTCTTATTGGTGTGTTATCTTTATTTTGCCCAAAAAAGTCATCAAAGCAATAGACAGGTGTTGTAATTTCTTTCTTTGGACTGGTACTGATGATAAGTTGAGAGGACTGAAAGTGAAATGGGAGGTTGTTTATCTACCAACGAAAGAAGGGGATCGGGATTGAAGCAAATATACCACTGGAATAAAGCTGTAGCCAAAGTTAATTTGGTTGCTATTGATTGAATCCGGATCCCTTTGAATAGCTTGTGTTAAAGCTTATTTCTTGAAGAATAATAGCATATGACAGGTTGCTTCTTCTGCTAATTCCTCTTATGTTTGGAGGAAATTGCTTAAGCTTAGACATAAGTTTAGACCTTTTATTCAATATGTAATTTGGGGTGGAAAGAGAACTTTTCTGTCAAAGGATCCACAGCATTCGTTGGGCGCTTTGTTGGAAATCTTCAGAAGAAGGATTGTGTGTGATTCTGGTCTCCTCTCCAAGCCAAAGTTGCTGATGTTATTGAAGATAGCATATGGAACTAGCCTATTGCAAGATCAGATGATTCGGTATTGATTCAATCATCTTTGTGGGACTCTATCTATCAAGGCAGCCTGATAAGGTCCATTAGACTATGTCATCTTCAAAGAAGCAAAGAAAGTGGAATGGTACAAGCTGATTTGTTCTCCACTAACGTACCAAAGCATAGCCTCATATGCTGACTGGCCATTTTGAACACACGCTATCCACAAAGGATAGGATAAGAAAGATTTTTCTTCTATGAATGAGTGTTGTGCTCTTTATGAATCTCACTTTGAGTCAAGTGGTCATCAATTATGGAATGTGTGTTATCTAAAGAAGTACGGCAGCGAGTTCATAGTAGATGTGTTGTTAGATCTCTACAGAGTTGGAATTAAGAACTGCAATGGGCTTAAAGGAATTGGAGAGGCCAACCGTTCCTGCTGTGATTTTCAAGTTAGCATGGTGTGCAACAATTACTCACATATGGGCTGCGAGGAATTAATAGATACATGAAGACTCTTATGTTGTTTCTAATAGTTATATTCTTCTTATTGTTTAGCATGATGTCATCTATAGGGTGATAAGAGACTAAGTGATACTGCTGCTTTCTCTCAACATATAGACATTTGTCGTAGATGGAGGTTGTTGTAATTTTGTTGTTGCTGTGTTCGAGCTAATGCCATACTGCCCTAATCTATTTTGTGAATAATTATGCTCGTTACTCAACAAAAAAAAAAAAATGGCTCATATATTTTTTTCTTTTTGTTTATTAAGGTAGTTGATCTTTTCTCTGACCAACTCACAATTTGTGACAGCTAGATTCTTTGCTTGCCCTATCATAATTTCCAGCCAGAAAAGTCCTCAGTAAAACACTTTAGAATGTAGTTGAAGGTAGGCTCATATTTACCCCCCACCTAAAATGGAGGTAGGAAAATGGTTGTTTGTGCCTCATCTGGTTTATCACCGGATAATAATTGTGGGAATTGGGTACCTAATCTTTTGCTTCAAGTAAGAAAATAAGTTCCCTAGACTCTACAGACATTTGTATGATGATTTTTTTTGGCCAGAGTTAGATGAGTTCAAATCGCCATTAACAGGCTTGACATTGAATCCTTCTCAAACATCAAAGAGGATGCTGTTAAATGCAAGTTCACTGATGTCCGATCACTAATTGTTATAGACATTGATGAAAATATCATGAAAGTGAGAACAAAATATTTGTGCAAAGTTTTAAGTGACCCTGAAGGTGCATGAGGGCTAGAACTTAAAAATTCTTCAACAAGCAACTGCTTTGAATTAGTCGAGCAACTGGATAATGGAACCCATCCACAGGGTGACATTATATAATTTTATAGAAGAATGGAAACAAGAACTTCATAAACTATAAGCATTAAGGCTGCCAGGATAAAATAGCATCTATGTATTTCTAGAGCAAGAAAAATCGCCAAGATAACAACATAAGGAAAATGTTTAAAAGTGCCCCTAAGGCACTTGCTTAAGGCCATCAGTTGTGCTTGGAAAACATACTCAATTTTTAAAGTGTTTTTACACATAACTATTTTTAGTGGTCTTAACTAGTGCCTTTGAACATCTCGTTACTAAGACCCATAACACAAATATAGAAGCCAATAAGAGATTGACTCTATTTCGAATGGTTTCTGCTGTATATCAAAAGCTTTCCTTATCAATACTGGAAAAATGGGAATGCTTCATGCAAGTATAGTTGCTTAACAAACCACTACCCTTTGTCACTGTGATAGAGGGAGAGAGAGAGAGAGAGAGGGAGAGAGAGAGAGATCACGAGGTTTTAACATGAAAAACACCATCAGAATTTTCAGTGTGAGTCATAACTCTCACTCATTTTGAGTGAGGCCGTCATCTCCACAGGACAAGTTGGGAAAAGCAAACCATGTCCCCCTCAGCCGACCACATCGGTGGTAAAAGCTTTGCTATTTATTATGCCATAATGCGACTAAATATATTCATGCCTATGCTTGAAGGTCATTTTAAACAGCAGTGTAACAAATTTTGCAAGTACCAGATCTGTCGATGTTCTAGTTCCAAGCATAGTGCTCTTGTCGTTCACAGTTGCCTTTCAGTATTTGCATAAGAATGATTTCTATTTATTAAACTTGTTAATGATATGATTCCATCATAACCATTAACAATTGTACCTCCTAGCCAATCAAAGAAACTAGATCTCCATCCTCAACTCAAAATCATCAATCCAAAAGATGAAATAGGGGATCATCAATCCGCTTGTTATTTCTCGCTGGAGAAATCTTCTAAGGTGAACAAACTATTAAATATTTCAATTTGGCTTTACATGTTAGGAGATATTGCAACTTCTTTGCCATTCAAGAACAATATCTGCTAACAAATTTATGGTATCATACAAACATAACTGAGACATAAATCAGAAAGAAAAAAATGTCAGAATGACTCACAGGTCGGAGGGTTATGCTGAATTCTTTCACTTTTCCATCCCGAAGAACTCTGATTAAGGCCGTTTCATTCGGCTTCTTCATGGATGCCAAATGATCAAATGTAATGCGCTCTCTGTTCCGGAAAGGAACTGTAATATGCATAGCATAGAAAGAGCATTAGTTTCAACAAAACACAAGCCAGAAAAAGCACAAAAACAAAACCGTTAGAAAATCCCAGCGTCACAAAGACAGAAAGCCAGGTACTTTTGCCTAACTATTACAAACTCAAAAAGACTGAAATTGCTGAGATGCCAAAGACAAAAAAATGCATGACCCATTGAGAGTGGCTACGAGTAAAGCCAGGGTGGTTATGAAATTAGTACTATCCATGTATTTTGACTAGCAAGAATTATATTTACACGAATATATTCACTGCTATTGCTATGATGGCAAACTCCGGCTGAATGCTATAATTTTATAAACATACTTGTTCCATCATTTGCCACGGGCACACCATCAAATGCAAGGACGATATCATCCTTCTTGAGGATTTTATAAGCATCTGAAAGAGGGTTGATTTTGTTTACAAGAACTCCAGTCATTTCTGGTAGCATCCCGAAGTGGTTTCTCAGTTGAGAATTTTCAGTTGGCTGGCATGACAAGCCAAGGGAGCAAAATCCCGTGTATTCTCCACTTTCTTCAACACCAGATATGAAGTGTTTGATTACTGGAACTGGAATTATATATCTACAAATCATAAATAAAAAATTAGTGGAGAACTAAGAGAAATAATTTATGAGAATTACAAGAGAAAATACCTCCAAATAATGATTACAACTTCTTAGCAATTCCAACCACCTTAATTAACTATATTGACTTCTAGAAGTATGGTAACTTCAAAATGAATCCAAGCCAGAAAGAATTATCTGTTGAACACGCTCATATTCAATTGTTAAAATCTATAAATATGCGATTTTGAAGATATGCATTTATTCTATGGCATATAGTGATGATGATCTGCATGAAGTACTGATAGTGATATAGTTTTGTGACAGCAATTAAAAGAAAGGAATTCATTAAGTATCCACGTGATGCCTTTCTAGGTACACAACCATGCATATGAAGCTAAAAGGAGTGCAATGGCCAAGGCAACTCTATAATGCAAATCTGAACGCTCAGGTATATTATAAGAAGCTCATGCTAAGAAGTTGCACTATCCTTAATGTTGCAAAGAGTGATCAGCTAGCCAAGCCTCAGTACTGGAACTTTTTGCTTAAGTGAAGTCCGAGAAGGGTTTTTTTGCCAGAACAGTAGCCACAGGAACACTGGCAGGATACAAGAAGGTTGATGATTTGCTGTTGAGGTGATAGCTTTCTCCATCCATGAAACAGGACAGATATGCACATGATCGTTGAAGATAGAAAATAGCTTGAATCAACAACTCGAGCACATTTTGACTAGGATTCTCGATGCATGCTAGATAACAATCAAATTGGACAAAGATGAATGAACGGTTTGAGTAAGTACATCCATCGATAAGCAAACAGCTGATTCTACTCAACTTAAATTGAAAGTGTCTAGGGGGAAGTCCAAAAGGAAATTATTCATGTATGATAGCTCTACAGAGAACACAAAGTGAGTCGATTGGAATTTAACAAGATAAAAAGGTTTAGCATAATTTTTAAGTTCTAAGTGTATGAGGAAGTTCTAACAGAATAAGTGCCTACATGAGAAAGGATGGAATAAAGCAAGGTCTGCGCAATAGAAGTCTGGTACGTAGAGCGTGACCAATGTTCTCATCATAAAAGGAACAGAAGAACTCACCCAATATTCTCAGAACCGGTTAGGTTCTGGAAAGCTACACCGACAACTTTATCACCCATGAGAGCAGGACCCCCACTATTTCCCGGGTTTATAGCTGCATCAATTTGGATTGCCATAAGTTGAGTCGCACCATGCGCATATTGAGTAGGCTCAACTCTGGAGACAACGCCTTTGGTTATGGAAATATTGTCCCCACCTACAGAGAAATAAGAGTTAATTTGTCACTCACTAATTGTGTAATATAGGTTGCGAATTGAGCAGCAAGTACCTTGAGGATACCCAACAACAGCTATAGCTTCTTGTAGAAATGGAATGTCTCCGAGCTCCAAGAAACGCATGCCCGCCCAGAATTCTTCACTATCCACCCTCAGAATGGCCAAGTCACATTCATGACCAACAGACAGGACATGTGCCCTATACTTGTTAGGCGAACCATGCTTTCTCACGAGAACGAATGTATGGTCTGCAACTACATGAGCGTTGGTAACGATTCTTCTGCCAGGAATGACAAATCCTTCAGTTCAGTCAGCAGGGAAATAGATTAGATTTTTAGATAGGGGAGACAAAAATGGTCAATTGGGAACATGAGGAGGGGTACCCACCAGAACCCCAAGTATCGCGAGGGGGCTTGTTCTGCCAGGGAAGCAAGTAGTTGGGGCTGCTGGAGACAGTGAAAATCTTGACCACCGAGTCCAATGCCGTTTCTATCCCCGAATATGCGGCGCTCTCGTCTACAATGGCAATACTCGAGAAGGACCGCGAGGCAGAAAACCGACCCGAAGCGGTATCGGCAGCGTTGGCGACACCACGGAGGTAATAGCTATAAGGGTCGGAACTAGAAGGAGGAGGAGGAGGAGGAGGAGGAGGAGACAAGAACCTCCTGCAACAGCCGGCATCGCCGTCGGACAGAGGCAGACGACTGAGACTCAGCAGCGACAAGGAAAGCCTGCGAACCCTTGCACTCGCAGCCGACCAGCTCAGTATCATCATCTGTTTAGCCCGGGGTGGCAATGCCAAAAATATGCCTCGCCCTTCCACCTTACTACCAAGGGCGAGGCGACATCACTTCACACCACCGGGGTTTTACCAAGTTCTACAAGCTGCTTGCTTCTCTACTGTTTCAGATAGCCGATGCCCCACCGGATGCTGAAACATCGCCCGAGTGTAGAAATGGGTTCCCTGCGTACGAGAATTTGTGACAGCAAACCGGACGGGGGAAGACGGCTTGCTGGACCCCGTGTTGAGACGGAGGACGGCGGCAGCGGAGACGGTGACCCGCGGGGGCTAAGAAAAAAAGTCGGTGACTTTAGGATCTGTAACCTTAACCTAACAAAGTCCGTGCGGTGGAAACGAGACATTTTCCTTTTCAAATAAGTCCGTATCGCGAGAAGAGTAAAATTACTCCTTTAAAAATTAGAAGAAGAAAGGAACAAAGAATTGAAATGCAAGAATTCAATTTGAAAAAAAAATTCCCATCGGTCAATTATGTTTAATTATTAATACAGAAGAGTGCGGAGAAAATTAGAAACTCTATGTTACTAAAGTCATACAATTCATACAAAGAAATTCGCAAATTTTAAAGGTATGATGGCGTAGAGGCGTGTGTTTATAGCGATGGGGGCCAACCATAACCATGTACAACCCCCACCCCGCATGCAGGTGGGGAAATTATCTTTAAAATCCACATATTTTTTCAAATATTCCCTAAATACAAAATACCACCTAGGAGCACCAAATTAAATCCTGAACTTCAAAAAATAAAAAATAAAAGTATAAACTCAAAACAGTAGGAGATAATTAACCTATGAAAATCTCCACTTTTGAATTAACCTCTAAACTTGAAAGAGACCCTAACTAATTTCAAAATGAGCTCGAATAATCTCGATTATGATACCTAAACCCTTAATAATAACTCCTTGACACCAAATGGTCCTCAACGAAACTCTTAAATAATCTCAATATCATAAGTGATTTGTGATTAGTAAATACACCTTGAGTAATCTCTTAACTAGGGGTGATAGGGTTCAGGGTGGGTAGGGTCTAGACCTGGACCCCGTACCCGATCCTGTTATAATTTGTTCCCATTTTTTGGATAATGTACCCGACCCTGTTTGTATTGGATCTTGTACCCAATCCACCTGTTTTTCCAATCTCGTTCCAGGGTAAATTCTGTTTTCATTGGAATCTGTTTTGTAATTTCTCGATATCATATATGACTTCGAATTTTATATTAATACGCAAGAAAATAACATAATCCTCCTAAAAAATTTGTGTTGAAACATTAAGTATTTGTAATAAAATAGATACATGAACTTTTTAACTAAATGAAAATTAAGGATCTACATGGTTAATAATAATAAATAAAATCATAAGGCAAATAATTAGCAACAAACATGGGTCTAATATTAGTCTTATTTCAACAACTACTATATGAAGTTACTTATTTATACAAGCATAACTCCTCCTACAAAAGAGAAATTATGTGAGCTAATCCACGCGGTACACAAGAATTTGGCGGCGACGAACATTGTCGGTCAATCGGACGGTGCGAGAGGGAGTTGATAAGGGAGGGAAGCAAGTGAGGAAGAGGAACGACGAAGGATGTCACGCCCTGACTCTTGAGAACGTATACATCCCACTGTGGTTGATACAAATGTGACTTCCCAAGACTAGTCACCGACCCTTTCTTTTTTAATGTACATGCGGAAGCGAAACAATAACCCCTGACAACAAACAACATGGGATAGGAAAGCAGGACAACATTTCACAAAAGCACACTTTTATAAATTACTGGATTTATATACAAAAAGAGTCTAGGTAAAAGCCTACAAAATGATCGACTCTCAAAAGAAGCTATCCTATAACTCACTAGTAGGACATAGACACCGATCTTTCAGACTTCATCTTCACCAACTCCAGGGCTTCAGTCCTCCACCAACACCATCTAAGGACCTGAAAATGGTTATGCAATAACTAGTGAGACAATGTCTCAGCAAGTCCACCCCCTAAACCCCTATTAGGAAGTAAATACGCCTTAGGGTGCCCAACCACACAACCATACAATGAGAATAGAGGACTTATCTCAACTCAGTTCCTTCTTGCACGTCAGCACAATTCATATTCCAAATGCATAAAATTAATGCACACAACAATTGAAACATTTCATCAGCTCAATCAATCATGCGTTTCAATTGTTAAGCTTGCCCTTTAAGGGTATCACCTACTCATAAGTTCGGTGTCTTTCTGGCGAAGCCAAGCGTTGTCTCACCACCATTGAGCACGACGACGCCTATATCTTAATAGATGGCTTCCCCGAAGGGGCGTAGGTCAATAATCTACTGCGACTTGAGTCACCTACTCATAAGTTCGGTGTCCTTCTGGCGCAGCCAGGCATCGTCTCACCACCATTGAGCACGGGGATGTCTATATCTTAATAGACGGCTTCCCTGAAGGGGCGTAGGTCCATAATCTACTGCGACTCGCGATCCAAAGAATGGATATCCCATAAAGGGTAATGTCTGGCTTAAAAGCTCGAGACGGGTTTTCATTAACCAACACACGATCAATCAATCCCGGCCTAGGATACTGTGCATTGCACTCAAATGTCTTCATTAAAATGGTGATTCTGGCATATTTTCTTCATATTAAAAACACCCGATGAAAATAGTTGTGTGTGGGTACACGGTTATATCGAACTTGAAAAATTCATATCCTCCAACTTAAAATCCCACCGTTTTATATAGTATATAAAACTATTTTCGGTGTTAAAACTCGACACCTAGGATTTTCTGAATAAATATTGAAATTCACTATTTTTTGGAATAAATTACCAAAAATCCAATTAGCACTCAATTTGCACAAATTAACATCCAATTGCAGAAATCAACAACACCATTACAATCAACATGAAATTCCGGTCACAGGCTATCCCGGTCTAATTTTTGAAAAATATTTAACAATTAAATAATTATCAAAATTAATTAAATAATTCAATTAAATACCAAAATAGCTGACGTAGGCCAAAATTGCAAAATTAAATACCGAGACGGGCCCGAAAAATTCCCGAACCAATCTAGATAATTGGTACAACCTATATAGGCCTTAATTTATCAACTCTAACAACCTAACATGCAAAATTAACCAAAATTCTTCAATATTATCTCACTTGTCCCCAATTCTTTCTTGCAAGGTAAATCCAGCAAAACTCCATTTTGATGCCAAAAATTGCTGCCCTCTTCCTAGTTCCGAATTTCCTCACTTTGGGACTTCAATTTCTTTGACAAATTCCCCCAATTCGACATCCAATTTTGATGAAAAAAAAAAGTCCACATAATTTCTACAATTCCCTTTTACCAAGTAGCTCAGTTTGCAAGTCAAAAATCCCTTAAATTCGACCAATCCGAATTTCTGTTCTTTTTTCGAATCGTCCGAACTGATTTTCCAAAAAAATCCCGGAATTGTCGAAAAATCTTCGAAGGATGAGTAGACGTTCCTAAAATAAGTCGTGACATGACAGAACTGTCCATTTCTGAAATCGGGTTCAAATTTGTGGTTAATTTCAATTTGACGCGATTTTAGCGTGACTTATTCTACCGGGTAGATTTTAGGAATTTTTGGTGAAATTGACCCGTGGTTGATTTTTTTCGAGTCACACATACTTCTTCGACACATTGGCAACTCTCGGTTGTCGTGAAAACCTCAAGGTTTCAAATACAGACACATGGCACCGAAACGACAGAAAAATCAGTCTAGTGCCGATCGACGAGAATTTTGCAATCTAGTGGAATCACCCACGTTTAGTCACACATCTCAGTCGAACCAACCTATCTCCGATCTCTGATCGATTTTTAATTGTGCCGTAATGACCCTTGCAGACCAGCACGGTTGAGCAGTCAATTTATAGTCGAATTCTCAAGTCTATTGTGTTAAAAGTTCCTTAATGGCTTCCCTAGATAGTCTAGTTATCTCATGAGTTATCGGCTCAGAAAATAACACTATAGGCGCATCGATGAAAGGCCCAATTTATTCAATTGAAAATAGGATTGAAATTTCAGGATGTCACAACTCTTTCCCTCTTATAAAAATTTCGTCCTCAAAATTTAAACCATTACTAATCCTTAAACAAAAAAGGTGGGGGTATCGTCATCTCATCGGTTTTCACTTTCCCCGGTTACTTCTTCAGTCCCGTGGTGTTATTAGACCACTTTGACCAAGGGGACCATCTTGGTACGCGGAACCTATTCCTTTCGATCCACCATTTGAACCGGGCTTCCCACGTACGACACTCTATCGTTCACGTCTAACTCTTCAAGATTTAGCACGTGGGTCGAACATGCTCATACGTCCTCAACACCGACACGTGAGAGACGTCATGCACTTGCGCCAGTCTCGGCGGTAATGCAAGACGATACGCTAGGATCCCTATTCTTTCAAGAATCTCAAATGGACCTACGTACCTTGAACTCAGTTTTCCTTTCTTGCCAAAGTGTGAAGTACCCCTTATTGGTGACACCTTCAGAAATGTGTGATCACCAACTTAGAATTCCAATGGCTTTCGATGCTTATTGGCGTAGCTTTTCTGGCGGCTTTGAGCGGTCCTCAGTCTGTCTCTGATGACGGCAACTGCAATCACTGATTGCTAGACTAACTCTAGCCTATGATTTTCAGCTCTCTGACTTCATCCCAACATTCTGACGTTTTGCACGCTTTGCCATACAACGCTTCAAAATGATCCATCTGAATGCTCTGTTGATAGCTGTTATTATAGGCGGACTCGATAAGGTGAAGCTGTTCCTCCCAGCTTCCCTTGAAATCCAACATGCAAGCTTGCAGCATGTCTTCGAGGGTTTGAATCGTCCTCTCAGACTGGCCATTTGTCTGAGGATGATATGCCGTACTGTATTGTAGTTTTGTTCTCAAAACACTATGCAAACTTTTCCAAAAGGTAGCCGTGAACCTCGGGTCTCGGTTTGAAGTAATTGTCACTGGCACTTCATGCAGACAAACTATCTGATGCACGTATAACTCTGCGTGCCTATCCAAATCAAGGTCCTTTTGTACTGCAATGAAGTGAGCCGACTTTGTCAGTTTGTTGACTACTACCCAAATGGAATCATTTCCTCTCTAACTCCTTGGTAAGCCCGTCACAAAGTCCATTGTGACGTGTTCCCATTTTCACTCGGGAATCTCGAGAGGTTGCAGAAGTCCTCCCGGCTTACAATGCTGTGCTTTTACCTGCTGACACATCAGACACTTGGCGACATGCTTAATTGAATGGATTTTTGGCCTCCTTACCGAGCTAATTGGTGAAGGGGACTTGTAGAAATTTTGTGGGCTTCATCTTTGCCAAAATTGAACCTCAATTGGGGAAGTTGTTGGAGGAATTGAAGCT
Organism: Eucalyptus cloeziana; assembly: GCA_014182715.1. NCBI lineage: Eukaryota > Viridiplantae > Streptophyta > Magnoliopsida > Myrtales > Myrtaceae > Eucalyptus > Eucalyptus cloeziana. The sequence goes on along the minus strand of CM024642.1, from coordinate 602,464 downwards.
CAAATTTGTCAAATTCGGAGCTATGGGGGGGGAACATTTGTTATCAAATGGATTTGATTGGGGCATTATCTTGTTAGAAAGTAATAATGGGACATGCAAGTAATGGAGGGGATAAATTTGTTGACTTTTAGCCCTTTATCCCAATCTTCTAGCACACACTTCACTGGTTCTCTTTCTCCCCCCCTACCCGTTTCCGCTTCATATCCATCTCCCTCCTTCGAGCATTTCTTTCCCCCAACCCCCTCGATTTTCTGCCTCTCTTCTTCTGTTTTGTTTTCGAGACTCGCCCTACACTCATGCCGGTTGCCCTCTCCAAATTCCACCGAAGCAATCGCATGACTCCACCGAATTTTTCAACCCGCCCGAAGTCTCCTTCCTCGTGTCTTCATCTTGTCCGGTCAACTCCAGCGGCCCACGAAGACAAGTTCTTCGAAGACCCGCCTCACCTTCCCGTGTCTTCTCTCCCTCGGCCCAAACCCTAAGTTCCAGCCCAGCGAAGCCTTCCCACCGTTTGCCAGCGTTTCCTTCTCCACCGAGTTGTCTTTTTGCTGCCACGCATGAGTTAACAACCTAGCCGAAGCCTCCCCAAATGTTGACTCCGAAGCAGCTCCTCTCAGCCACGTGTCTTCAACGCCACAGCAGCAACGTTCGTCTGCCACCGAAGCAGCCCAACCCACTGATCCTCCTCCATTTCCATCGAAGACCTGCAACCCATGCGTTTCTTTTCTTTGGCCCAGCAGCTCAGCCCAAGGTGGTTCAGTTCAGTTGAAGCCTAGCAGTCGAGCCATTTGAAGCCTGTGAGCTTCATCTTCAACCCACACAAATTCGGTCCAACCCAACTTTGGCCAAGCTCACTTGAAGCCCGCGGCATAGCCCAAGCCCAGGATCAAGCCCAGTAGTTGCTATTGGCTTGCAAGGCCTTTTTGGCTCCATTCAAGTGTTTGTTGACGCCGTTGAAAGTTCAAGTTTCGGCCGCCATCGCGGTGAATCGGTTTTCGCGATAAACTGGTGAGTTTATGCACTAAACTCTAATTAGTAGGCTAATGACGTTTAAGGGGTGATTATATTAATTTAAGTGTGATTATTTTAATTATTAGTTTGTTTAATTAAATTAGGTTAGTTAGATTAGTGATTCAGGTGGTTAGAAATTGTAATTAGTTAGTTTATTATATGGCCTTATAGTTAGAATGGTTAGGATGATTTAATTATTTCAATGGGTGGTTAGATTAGCAATTTTAAGCCTAAGTTTGTATTTATTGAATTAATGTGTATTTTATTTAATTAATTTCGGTAATTAATTATTAAATTATTTTCCGGAAATTAGACCGGGATAGCCGGTGACCGGAGTTTCGTGCTGATTGCAATGGTGTGGTTAATTTCTGCAATTGAGTGTGAATTGTGCAAATTGAGTGGAAACTATAATTTTGGGTATTTATCTTAAAATTAAGTAATTTCAATAATTAATTTGAAATTACCAGGCCATCGGTTTACAACGCCAAAAATGTTTTCAGACACTGTATAAATAGTGGGATTTTCTAAAGTAATGATATGGAAATTTTGGCTTAGGCTGACCGTGTACCCACACACACGATTATTTTATCGGGTATTTTTAACACGAAGAAAATAAGCTAGGACATTATTTTAATTGAGGAATTTAAGTGTGAAGCACAATGTCCTTGGCCGGGAATGGATAATCGTGTGTTGGTCAAGAGAATTCATCTCTCATTGTGTGTCGGGTGAATGATGCTTTTGTATGGAAAGTCGTCTTGAGGTAGACGTGGTCGTGCTCGATGGGGTGAGACGACGCCTAGCTATGTGACGGATAAATCCGCTATGTGACGGATAGATCTGCTGTGTGTTAGTTAAATTTGCTGTGTGACAGATAAATCCACTGTGTGACGGATAAAATCGCTGTGTGATGGTTAGGTTGGTTGTGTGACGGATAAATCCGCTATGTGACGGATAGATCCGCTGTGTGTCAGTTAAATTTGCTATGTGACGGTTAGATCATGCTTGTGTGGCCGTAATCAATTAAAGATGCATGATAGGTCATGCCTGTGTGATCGGGATCAATTAGAATGAGTGATTGAATGAGTTAAACGCGCCGGATTATGGGACAGAATTGTGTGGCACGGTATGGGACGTGTCATAATGATTTGGTCTAATAATCAGGATCTCTATGGTAGCTTGATGGATGGAATGATTGACTGTGAAATGCATGATCGACTAAGAAGTGGTGTTTGACGGATATGTGATTTGAGGAACTCCATCAAATCGAGTTTTATTACTGCATTTATGTGTTATATGAACTGTACTGATCTGCAGGAAGGATCTGAGACGAGGTAAGTCTTTGTGGTTATATGATTGTGTGGTTGTGTGATTAGGACGCTCTAGGCGTATTGCCCTCCTAATCGGGGTTTAGAGCGTGAACTTGCTGAGATTTATATCTCACCCCATCGTGGGCTTTAACTTTTCAGGATTGTAGAGTGGAGGACTTGGAGTCGAGCTAAGGAGATATGAGGTGTGGGTTAGATAGGACAGTTTCTTTTGAGAGCTGGTCTGTTGAAGTCTTTTTGGTTGTAGACTTTTGTTGTGACATCCCGAATTTCATTAACCTTCATTAGAGTAATTGAATTATTAGGAGTTCGGAATTATTTTTAAATGGGCCAAGAAGTGAACCCGATGGACCGTGAGGATCGAATGGGCTTGAGAAATAAGTGGGCCGCATGAATTGGACTTGTGGATTCGAGTAAGAGATAGTGGGCTTGGACTTGGTTTAAGTGGGCCAAGGTTCGGGATTCTTAGGATCGAAGGCTTAGTTTAGTGGGCCGAGATTGTTATGGATTAGGCCCGTTGGGCTAGAGATAGATAAATTAGGCCCAAGTAATTTTATTTTTAGTTAAGATTTATAGATCTTAATTAAGGTGATTTAAATTAATAATTGTGATGCTAATATAAAATTCTGACCTTAGTATTTTGTGATGGATTTCTTGACTAACAATAACTATTTGATTTGCGGTATAGGTTACAATTTCGTGTAATTGAATTAAGTGGAAATGAAAGGGATTAATTGAAGGACATTGTCAATTAATGTTATAGTTAATGATATGAATTAAGACCTAATAAAAGAATTAAGTGGATAATTGGCAAGAAACCCCCTTTGGAAGACATGACACTCTCTCCCTCCTCTCCATCCGTTTTCTCTCTCCCCCACCCACGGTTTTCCTCTCAAATCCATAGGACCGAATGACAACTTCAAGAAGATTTAATCATGAGCTAAATCTAATCATTTCGCTAACCTAGGACTAGCTTGTAGCTTGTTTGCCCCTCATAAATTTGAAATTCTCTTTCTCTCTCCTCAAGAACCGCACAAACTCACTTTCATCTTCTCTTCTTCTCTCTCGGTCGAGTGGTAGAAACCAGAAGCAAGACCAGTCATTTTTCCCTCTTGCATGTGAAGTTTTGGTGTTGTTCTTGGAGTGCTTTTGTGTTAGGTTGATAGCCGAGCAAGGTAAGGAAGAGTAGAACTCTAAATTGAAGTGTATCCACTACTTCATCAAGAAAAGCTTGTGAATCTAACCAAGCTATGAGGAATATGAGATGTAGTTGTTGTTTTGTTGTTTATCTAAGCTATATAAGTGATGGATTAGTTGTAGAAGCCATTGCATGTTATATTCGGACCTTGCATGATGCGAAATCCAAAAGAAAGTGTGCTGTTTTGTGAAGAAAAGTGGTGAGAAGTGATGGATTTGTGTTGTTTTGAACTTGATGGACCTAAGAGTGAAGCTAGAGGTCTTTGCATGTTGTTTTTGAGCTTTGCATGTCTCGAAAATTTGATGAAGGTTGGCTGTTTTGTTGAACAAGTGATGAAGTGGATGCCAAGTGTGTTGTTTAGGGTAGAAATCGTGATAAATGGCTTGCGGGTACAACGACACTTCGAGCCAAGCTGTGAAGTTGATTGTTTGTAAAGAAAGATAAGTTTTGTGTTGCTGTGAGTAAGCATTTGAGTATGTTAGAAGAGAATTATGGATAGATAAGTTATTTCATCAAGTTAGAAGTAAGAAAAGAGAGGTATCTATTCGGTTCTAGGCGAAAATAATTATAAAGTTTTCTGTTTGTGTTAAGTTTTCTTTATGTATGTTAATAGAAATATGGAAGAACCATTTTATATGAAGGAACATATATAAGATTGAGTTATACACGTAGTTATAATAATAAATATATATACAAGTGTAGAAATAGAAACGAACTCAGTAAAGTCAGTAAACTGTTTCTGTGGTAATTGGTATGACCTTCGCTGATTATGTAAATTTTCTGTATTCACCTATTTAGAATTGGACTTCGAGTTCTTAATGAAAATTATAGAACACATCCTAAGGAATAACGTGTCAAAATTTGAGATTAAATGATCATGAATTGAGTAATAAAACAATTTTCTTAGTAAACGTAAAAGCTGGACGTCAGTATAGGGTAATAATAAAGATTACAGTAATTGTTTTTCTTAATACAGCAAGATTCGAAATTAAGTTTCTTCACAGAAGTTGTAGATCTATGTCTCTTGTATAACGTACAAAAATTTGGTAATATTTTGACAAGAGATAATATTTCCTATTACCAAAACAGAAACTGTGCATTGAACTAATAATATGTCCTAATCCGAGAACTTATATATATATATATATATACTGTGGTATATAATCGACTCATGAGGTAATTATAGGTATATAAATTGTCTAATAAGTTCACGGTAGACATAGTCTTAGGCCACATACATCATTAGAAATACAAGTGCATATAGTACCATGCGAGTGCATTGTGTGCGGTGCATAGTGCTTGATTATGGGATGAATATTTGTTCGGCATGGTATGGGACATGTCGTAATGGATTTTATCTTATAATTTGGACATGCACGTGTGCTAGGATCATGAGAATTAGATACCTAGATAGATACTTTGGAGTCTTTTCCTTTGCATACGATAAATGCATTAATCAAAGGTGTGATGGTGTGAAATGTGTGCTTAAGAGGGTGAATGGACCCATCAGTACAGAGATATCGGTGATGCCCCCGGAAGTTTGGGATGCCCTTGCTGAGTGGTCTTGGATGCCTCGGTTGAAAGATACTGGGATGCCTCGGAGTGAGATGCCCTTGTGTGTGATCAAGGATGCCTCGATTGTGTGATATTGAGATGCCTCGGAGTGAGATGCCCCTTGCTGAGTGGTCTTGGGAGGACCTCGGTTGTGTGATACCGGGATGCCTCGGAGTGAGATGCCCATAATAGAAATATTGTGGAAGTCCGGATAACGTACTTTCCGGAAGTGACTCGATTAGGCCGGCAGAGTTCCGGTTATGACTGATTCGAGAGTGGATTATGTGCACACTAAATATAATTCTATTTGGCGAGTGAGTTCATGCATTATTGTTGCATTGCATCTTGATATGAAATGGATAATTGAAAAGGGGTAAGTATGGAGATGGATGTATACAAGGTGATTATTTGGGTAATGTATTAATATTTAATTAACGATGCTTGCGACAATTATATTATTATATTCTAAATTGCCTTGTTTATGATTCCCTGGTAATATTGATGGTTGTGGATTATTTAAGTTAGAGTTTTATTATTCTTTACTGGGCATAGATTTGCTCATACCTTACATTTTTCAGATTAATAGTATGGACGTGCCACCTGTAGCTCGTTATGGCGTGATAGCAAGTATTGAGGTTACTTTTACTGACGTGTATGATGATGATGTCGAGCTGACTTTCTCCAAGTATGAGGCTACTTTATGGATGGACGACGGTAGAGCAGAGATGACTCCCCTGAAGTTTGTTGCTTGGTATATCAAGCATGATGGTGTTTGTCCCTATACCCTTTGGAAATGACGGTGCAGGAGCTGGGACGGATGGCGCCTAGACGCCTTTGATCACAAAGAAGCTGTCTAACTTTCTTTTCTTTTTGCTCGTGGGCTTGTGTGGGAAACTAATGAAGTAGATATCCATACCCTCTTATCCCTAGTTCATGATGCGCCTTACTTTTGTTATATATATGTTGTACATAAAGGCGAGGAACGTGAAAAAGAAGTCCAGTCGATAAAATTTTGTAGGCCCTGTGATGTTAAAGTAATGAAGCTTCTTGTGATCTTATCTGTGTGAATTATGTTAATTATCTATGAGTAGAGTAATGGTAGGATAACCCCATAATACAAACTATATCTTTTAAATTATCCATGTTATACATGCTAACCTTCAATGATAAAAACTATGGATATCACTGAAGGAGGTTTTTATTTTATATTTGAAAAGAATTATAATAATAGTTATAATTAAATTTTCCGCTTGCGCTTAGCACGTGACGCCCTGGGACGTCACATTTGTACTTGACTTAGTGTATTTAAAAGCATGTTTGTTTGAGAATCTGTTGTCCTGCTTTTCTATCTCGAGATGATTACTGTCAGGGGATTTGTTAATTGCTTCCGCATGTGCAATAAAAT